>JAQGAA010001815.1:0-14395 GCA_034696425.1 Isotoma viridis | reverse complement strand
GTTGTCACAATTCACACAAAAGTAAACGACATTTTCTATTCTACTTTTTCCTTTCAAATCCATAATGCGGTGAAGTGGATGTACAGAACCGAGGTATATAATTAATCAATCAATCATAAAAACAATACAAAAACATAGCTGGAATTTCATAACATATTTCATATACTGTAAATACATATATTTAAGGATTCTTAAGCGTATTTGTTCTGGTAAATTCTTTCCATTTACTTCTTTCGCATGCAAAATCCTTCACAATTGCTGGTCTTATAAGTATTGTGGAGTCTTTGTGTGACACAAATTAGATTCTGTGTCTTACGAAAAAAAAACAGAAGTACCCATGCAGAACCCATTGCAGTCGTCAGTCTTTCCAGTATCTCTTAACCAGTAAAACCGGTTTATTACCGGTGCTTCCCATATGTCATCCTAATTTTGTCATACTTAATCATGGAATGGTCTTCTTTTTATATGTTTTAGTAATAATCCCTATTTCATATATCGCATGTCCTCTCGCACCCATACCTTTATGCCTTAACTCTTGGTTGGCGTATTATAGCAATAAAATAATAATCCCACCGCTTATCTCTTATCCCAGAGCATCTTAAAAAGTAATAAAGTCTATGTACAATTAAGTCCATTGAATATCGGACGGAATACAATACTTTACTTTAATACATGAATGACACTCATATCCACGTATATGAGTCAATACCGAGGGTTCTTTTTCTATTTATTTCTTTGTAATCTTTTTCTTTACATCTACTTGCAGTTTGCAGAGGAATAAAGAAAAGTCAACCTGATATCTAGAGAATACGAGGTCTATGAAATTGGTATTGGCTTTTGGCTGCGCAAACGGGCATCTCTACTTTTATAACAACTTTCCTATACTATTTTCTTTTTACTTAGGGAGAATCCTAAAATCTACAGAGAATCGAATACTTGTACATGGTCTGCGCTCCGGTCTCAGCCCGATATCATTAGGAATTATACCGAAAATCCGATATACAACTTCATCTTATACTAAAAAACTCTAGTAGAAGACCCTAAAACCTAAGTAAAACTGCAGCATTAACAGTATATACAAGTATTGAAGAAACACAGGCAACAGCACCAAAATAATAATATTATTTTGTCGGCATCATTTTGCTGGAGTTGACTCATTCTTCTGGGAGTTCTCTCTGTTATTCACACTTATTAACAATACTTCTGTCTGTATTATTCCTTTATTAGTATTTGTCTATACTACACGGAATAAAAACTCAGAATTGAAGGCTATTAAAAAACACTGGTAAGTAAACTTTAATCCATAATCATCATCTATAATTTTCGATTAATCCATGGTTTAATCCACACATCCTGCCCCTGCCCTCTTTTCATACAAGACAAAAAAAAAATTATAATATAGATAGGGGAGTATAGGATACAGATTGGATACCTGTCCCTAGTCCACCCGGTAAGGCCGGTTTCTGTTTGCTTTAAGAGTTGTTGATAATAATATATTGAAAAAGAAGTATATGGTGTTAATTTGTCGAATTAACTATGACTATTATTTTGTACAGACAAATAATGTAGAAAATAAGAGCAAAATAGCATCTCTGCATTTTAAGCTCTTTAGTTAGACTTTAGCTGAAGAGTAGTACAAAAGAAGAGTATTTAGCTTGGAAGGATTCAAAGTTTATACAAATTCATTTAATTGTGGTGTTTTATAAGTGGAGAGGCGAGGCATCGTTGCGCTGAGGTGATATATTTTGTTAAAAAGTTCTCAGCTATTCATTAAAGGTTTTGGTTAGATTTTGACAAAAGTTAGTATTTATATTCTAAATATATATAACACATTTTGCAATCAAAACTAGATATTATCTTAAGATTAGCATGAAAAAGTTTAATTCCATGAACCTTTATTTACTTCTTTACTTTTTGTCTTGACGTACTAGAATATTAGTCCGCAGTTAAATCTTAAATGTTATTCAAACATGCATAGTAAAAATCTTACGAAAGGTCAATATCTATAAAAATAATTATTTTTACCACTGCAAAGACAGATAAGGGTCTGTAGCATGGTTACGAGAAAGAGATATCGATTTCATTTCTTTAATCGATGAATCGTTCTATTTTTGACATCATTAGTTTTACTTTATATATAAATACAGCCTGCAGAAATAATAATACGGTATAGATAGGTTGCATGGGTAGGGTTGAGGGTAGAACATAATTCTCCTTGTAAAGTTTGTGACCTTAGAAATAAATTATTTACCATTCATAATATCACTATCAGTCATTTATCAAATAAGTACATTATAAAGTTCCATGCTATCCTATATTTATTGAGGATTATCTGCATTTCGCAATTTTCAATTGTGCCAAGTTCACTTTTGACAGATGCATAGAAAAATTAAAATGATAATTAGTAAGTATAGTACTTAAGTGGCTTATTATGGTCTTATCTCATTAAAAATAAGGAATAATATTAAATTAGTTGATTCAGCACCCGTATACTAATTTTAACATAAATAACTCTAATATGATATCTTGTGGAGGCATGTAAAACTTTACTATATAGACTTAACATTTTTAATACCACTTTCTCCTCATAATATATGTCGGGTGTAAGGTACTAACAAATTAGCATTTAATCATCGAATCTAATTCTTGGTTTGTGTTTTTTGAAGTCGTGACTCGTGAGTCTCTTGTCCAGTTTTAATAAAAAACCTTCGTTAAGTCAAGTTAGCTGTTAGCCTACTGCTTGCTGTATGCTTGTTGCTGTGGTATACATACTGATCTTGAGATTTCCAGATTTGCAAACATATTTTTATATACTTTTGCACTTTATGAAAAAAAATCATATTGAATTTGCAATCAACGGCTGCTAACGAAAGGTGCAGGTGGTTGTTGAAGGTGGGTTTTAGGTGAAGTCAACGGTTCAATCAGTAAAAAGTATTATGAAATGAATGAGAATCTGCATAGCCCAGTCTATACTTGTTAACGAACGCAATGACATTATAAGGCTGTGAGTAAGACAAAGAGAATATTATAAGGATAATAAAAAACAACCTCGGGCATTTTTTACTATTTTCATGCCATCACCACTGGCTGTTGTTGACCGTTTATCTTCTTAAGTGTCAAATATAATTTGCATTGCAGTTGTATACTAGTATTAAAATATTAGTTAGTTGATGCGGTACTGAGGTAAATGCTTTTTATGTAGGGAAAGAGTAAAAAGTTTTGAAGAAAATTCGATATCTCTTCTAATCCTTTGAATATTTGTTGTGTGTAGGTTGTATATCTGTCAATAGCAGACTTTGATTGTTTTGCCCTAAAATAATTCAAGACATCAACTTTAAAATATGGCTTCACGTCAACCAACCGGAGGAAATCCTGTTAAAAAGGTTCCTATTCATCTTCAGGTAAATATGTCTTTAAAATGCAAAAATTACAACAATTTATAAAAAATGTATGAAAAAGTTTTACTTTAAAGCTTTAACTTTTGCAGAGTTCCCAAAACCGTCTGATAATCAAAGGGGGCAAAATAGTTAACGCTGATGGAATGATGGATGGAGATGTCTTCATTGAAGACGGATGTGTTAAGTAAATAAATACTTATTGTACATTGATTTTATGAGGATCAAGTGTTAAAACTTTGATTCGGTATTTAGTACTGATTTTTAAATTCGTAATCTCTACATTTGGGAGTCACATAATTTTAAAATTTTAAATTGATAGGGAAATCGGAAAAAACTTAATTATTCCTGGAGGAACAAGAACTATCGATGCCAGGGGTAAATACCTACTGCCAGGTAAAAACTTAGTTAATATTTTAATATTAATAATTTAGCAATGCATTCAATATGTGAAGACTTTGAGAAATTTTCATTCTAAATAAAAACTATCTTTGGACTTAAGGTGGGATTGATCCCCATACGCACCTTCAAATGCCTTTTATGGGAACAAGGACTGCTGATGACTTTTACACAGGAACAAAGGCTGCTATTGCGGGTGGAACAACTATGATTGGTAAGGTCTATGGAAATTCTTTTTAAATTTCATATAATTTTGAAACTAATTGAAGATTTATTAAACTCTAGTTGACTTTGTAATCCCGGAAAAGGGAGAATCTTTGATTGATGCGTACCATAAATGGCGAACTTGGGCAGAAGACCAAGTCTGCTGTGACTATTCTTTCCATGTAGCTATTACATGGTGGTCAGAGAAGGTCAGATAAATATAATAAATTTGAAAATAATGATTAAACTATTATTGTAAACTATTATCTTTATTGTGTCACTTTATACATAATTTGTATATTTCAGGTAAAAAATGAAATGGAGATTTTAGTTCGGGATCACGGAGTCAACTCATTCAAAGTTTTTATGGCATACAAAGATGTCATGATGCTAAGAGACGATGAGATGTGCGCAGTTTTTGAGCATTGTAAGAAAATTGGAGCCGTTGCTCAGGTCCATGCCGAAAACGGAGATATCATTGCAGAGGTAAAATAATGTCGTATGCATAAATCGAATGTGTAGATTTTTTCTATATTATTAGTCGGCCTGTTATGTGATCATTATAACATCGACTGATTTCAAATGAATTTAGAACTGCAAGAAAGTAATGGCAGCGGGGGTCGTTGGACCAGAAGGTCACGAATTGTCACGACCTGAAGAAGTTGAAGCAGAAGCTACTCAAAGGGCTTGCATGCTTGCAAGTCAAGTTAACTGTCCACTTTATGTGGTTCACGTTATGAGTAAAAGTGCAGGGGACATTATTGCAGCTAAGAGGCAACAAGGTGGTGTCGTATTTGGGGAGGCAATTGCTGCTGGTTTAGGAACTGACGGCACCAACTACTGGTGCAAATCATGGCGTCACGCTGCAGCTCATATTCTCAGCCCTCCATTACGTCCTGATCCTACTACTCCTGGGTATCTCATGGACCTCTTAGCCAGGTGTGGAATATAACAAAATTTAAATTCCTATAATATGCTTTTGATTCTTTCGTACTTTACTCAATTTTCCTGTTGTATTTTGGTATTTTAGAGATGATCTCCAAGTCACAGGCTCTGACAATTGCACATTCACCCATGAGCAGAAAAAAATGGGAGCCGAAGATTTTAGAAAAATTCCTAATGGAGTGAATGGGCTGGAGGACCGAATGTCTATAATATGGGAAAAGGGGGTTCAAGAGGGGAAATTGGATCCCACACGCTTTGTTGCTATTACGAGCACAAATGCTGCTAAAATTTTCAATATTTACCCTCAAAAGGTATTATATTGTAGTTGTTGTATAACATCACAAATCTGAGTCGTGAATAATAGTATTCTTCTCAAATAAATTCCAAGTTCATGTTTTAATTTAGGGAGCAATTCTTGCTGGATCAGATGCAGATATTGTGGTTTGGGATCCTCGTAAAACTAGGACAATTTCTGCAAAGACGCATCATCATGCGACTGATAACAACATTTTTGAGGTATGTCTTTTAAGTTGTTGCCGTTCTGATGATATCACTATAAATATTGAAAAGTTCTTATTGGAAAGGAAGTCCAAAACAAAACTAGTATCTTATCTGTTTTTAACGTAACTCTGTACTTCAACTTTTAAGGGTATGACCTGTCACGGAGTTGCTGAATATGTTGTCTGTAATGGAAGGGTTTGTGTTGATGAGGGGCAAGTGAAAGTTCTGCAGGGTTTTGGAAAATTCGTGCAAAATTCTCCATACGCTCCTTATGTATATGATCTAATCAAAGAACGGGAGAAGGTATGTAGAGTTTTATCAAGCTATCATGTGCATTTACAAGCTTTCCATCAGACTCTAGATCCATTGCATTTAACATTCTCTTTTGCAAACAGAGACAAAATGATAAACTAACACCCGTTATTCGTGATGGCTTTAACGGTGAAATGATCAGCAAAGCCCAGAATGGAGTTGAAAATCTTAGCGTTTCAGAATCACAGCCGGTCACAGCACCAGCCACACCTACATACAGGGAAGAAATTCCTTCAGCAAAGTCTCCAACTGGTGTTAGAAACCAACAGGAATCTACTTTGGATAAAGAGCGTAAGTTTTGAAACATTCTATATGCAAGGTTTTATTACTACCTTATTTTTTTATGTTGCGACTACATTTTGTCCCTATTGCTGCACCCGTTCATTGTTTATTTTGTTTACACTGCTAATGCACTTAATTAGAAAGCCTTCCAACCGCTATGACAGCTACAACAATCGAAGAAAAAGAAACAGAAGACCCTGAGGACGTGCGGGCTTCAATCAGGGTGAAAGCCCCTCCCGGTGGATTTTCTTCTGGTCTGTGGTGAAAATATAAGGCACCGGGAAATGGAATAGGATATTAAAATGACATAGACTTAGTGCCTTACTTAAGAGTGCCAAAAAGCAAACCATAATTACGACTACCTCACTCACATTTAAAATGTCGTAACATTTAGCATTTATTGTTTTTGTGTCGTTCCTCTGGATGCATTCCTACTACATTTTTTATATGTTGCCTTTCCTTTGTTGATAATTTGTAATCTTATTTGGCATTTTCTTTTGAAATAAAAAGCTTGTTACCCTTTCTAATTTTGAATTACAGTTTAACATAAAATATCAATGATTTTTCCAATGTTTTTGTAGCTGCTGAAGCAAAAACAACGGTAAGAATAAGGCAACCTCCAGGTGGACGTTCCAGTGGGTTGTGGTAATTTCGAACCGCGTATAATAGTGTCTGACATGACGGTCTATGCTGTCAGGACATTACCCACTCAGCTTCTTCGAATTTATTAAACGGCTGCTTCATTTGGTTGAAATAGCCATGGCCAAGCCATGGATACTTCATTTCACTTAAAAAATCATAACCATGTATCATATTGTACTGTATACCCTTTAATTATGTGATGTAAATATCAAGCGATAGTATGCGACAGTTTTCTTCAGTTTTCCACACTACTTAGTTGTAGATCAAGATCCAATTTGATTAACGATCGCTTTTTGAGGTTCTTCCTCTCAAGTGATGTGAAATTTAAAAATCTTCCAACACCAGTTTTACCTTTCGTTGTGGTTAAGTTTGATTTTAAAAATAGTTTTAATTAAAATGTGTCTGAGTCTTCATCTATGGCAAGCTATAATCTAATATCATTCATCAAAACTAATTGGTAGTTAAAGTTACATTATCGCAGATTGGAAAAATAACAGCTTTCTAGGGGTTATGCATTGCCTGATCTAATAACAGTTAAGTTTTTTCTTGGCATCAATACTTTAACAGTATCATACACTTAAGAATAATACAATTCCAACAAAAACTCTGAAACGTTTCCCCACACAGATTTTATGGATAGTTTTACTCATTTAGCATGATTTCATGATTAAGTAGCTACCTATTAGTTAACTTACCGTAATTTACTAGACGACAGATTTCAAAATTTAAAGATAATATTGTAGATTACAGTTGCTATTCAAGCTGTTGTGTAACTTAATACATATAATGCATTGCATGTCAGGAAACTTATGAGATTGATGATTTCGGACCTAATAAATTAGAGAAACACTTGGATCCTTAATTCTTTCAGGCCAATCGAACATAACTATGGTGTTAAGTATGCACCTGAAATCCATAAAACCATGTTCAGAAAAAAACAAATAAGACTGTATTAAATTTTCCAAAGCTTTAGAAATGTTACAGCATAATTATTATAATTTTGTGTCGCGATAATTTACCAGCATTTCAAATGTTCAGACTCTTCTTCCTATAAAATATTGTTGCATCCCACATCCTTTCTAAAATCCTTAAGAAATTAATGTTAAGCTGAGAATAATGTGGTAAAGATTGAAAATTATGTGATTGTTCGTGAACCTGTTGTTGGTCTTTATATGTTTTTGTTAAATTTGCAGGTGTCAAGTTTCTTAATATTGTAAATATTATTAGAAAGATAACGTTAATTTTTTTATTTAAAAAAATATCTTTGAGTGTTTTTCTAGTCTTGCAGTATAATCCTAATATTATAGTTAAGTTTCTTGTGAATTATTTTTTGCTGGTTGAATGTTACAACAACTGTTTTTTTCAACTAATGGCAACTCAACCGTTATCCTGTTCAACATGTTTACGTTAGGTCATTGAGATAATCTTACAGCATAAACAACTTTAGAACTCATATTTCAAAAGCAATGTTCATTAAAAAAACACTTCTGTGCTGCATACCAAAGCAATACCAGCATTTGGCATTTGGTCATTTGAATGACGCCAACAGTAGACTGCAGACGCCAGTTAAGATTACTATCTTTGTATCCTTGAGAGGAGTGAAATTGTGCCTAAATTACCTTCCATCATCAATAAAAGCTTCCAAAAAATTTGAAAGACTCACTGAACATTTTAACAAGAGCAGTCTCATCATAAATAGCTATATTCTGCTTCTTGTCTGGTGATTGAGAAATTGAGATTTTAAACAAGCAAAGAAAATTGTCAGTTTCCAGGAGTAATTGTGCGGATCACTAAGATATTATGCGTGAATGAGATTGAGAGTTCATAAGTTAATAATTGTGTATATAAAATGAATCATCATAATCGTAATATTAAGTATGGATGAACAGTTCAACAAGATGAGTATCATACTATTGTATCATACTTTCCCTTTGTAAATATGATTTTTAAAAGCAAAAAAGATATTGGGCACTCGAAAATGTATGTACCTTTAATATGCAAAGTGAGTTATATGAGATGATCGTCAAGAAAAATCTTTCGTTGTGATGAAATAATTATTACCTTTTAATAACTGTGCTGTTTTACTATGAATTTCCACATGATAAGCTAAGCCTTACATAAGGAAGCTTAAAAAGAAAGAAAAAAGCTTATTTATTGGAACAGTCTGATTTGAAAAGTCTAAATTGTATGTAAGTCAAAAAGACCCGTGATTTTTTAGTAAAACATTCTTGTAAAATTGTATTGTATAATAGATTAATTTGAGGCTTCTAATTTTTTACATAAGGAAAGGTTTTTTAGATATTGCATTGCTTGGGAAAGTTAAATATGTATCTGTGGGAAATAAATTTAGCAAATAATAAAGAAACTTGCTTAATTCCTTTTAATAATTGATTGTCAGAAAGCCCTGTTTTTCATTTAATTTATTCAATTCATACAAATTACTAAGCTATATGTTACCAAAATAAAATAAAATATGCATCGGTTCTGGAAAGAATGATTTATCTTTTCCTATCCTGTAAAGTTCTACAGCCTTCTTGAATTTTTGGTTTTTACTTAACTCTTATGTAAATTTAGCAGTATTCATTCACCAATGTTTTTCCTTTAGTAAAAGTTTGTGTTACGCTTGTTATGGGACTTCCTGTTATAATTTTTGATGCTTTGTTTTTCTGACGTTATTAGCAGAATGGGTAAAAACAAAACTTGTTATGAAATTAGAACTAAAGGTTACCCTATTTACAACTTTCTTGACTTTTTTATTTTGTTTTGAACTAATTTTACATAAGGTCAATGTCAGAATACTAAATCATTGTTCTTTTGAGTTTTGGATGATTTCGTCTCTGTGCCTTCTTCTTTCATTTTTCTACAGCAGCGTCAACCCAAAATGTATGATATTCATATATATTAATCTGTTATTCATGGTGATTTTGTTAAGGAAACTTCATTCATATCATAATACATTTACATCACAAGGTGTTGTGGGACAAGTCAAAACCTTTATCGGAACGGAATTCTTGGAAAACCTGTTCGCAAAATAAATACAATGCAAAATTCGGTAGAATCTTTGTCAAGTGTAATTTTCGTGATGAGGACGATGAATGATTCATGATATGGTGTTTAGAGATCTGACACATTGATGGGATTTGATTCATTAATTCAGGTTTTCGGGTTGTTTTCTTGGATTAATGAAAATATAGTAATTGGAAAAGAAAGTGTTTACGGATTGCTTTGACAGAGTAAATTGTTAACTACAGTGAAAATTCGTAAGCCGGGTAACAATAAGAATATCAGTTGTTTTTGGGAAAATTAACAAAAAGGGAAGTGCCATTTAGCTCATTTGTGCTTACCTTTAGTAATATCATAGACACAACAATTCTTATTTCAATATTGTAGCTTTGCAAAAACTGTGAGTTCTTTGACAAATTGTACTAAAATTAAAATTGGGTAAATAAAATGTGTAAGGTTCAAAATAGCTCGAAGGCAAGCCAAATTAATGTAAATAAAAATTAAGACAAAAACATACTACAAAAATTGAACAGTTTCGGTATGCATAATGCTAAAAAAACATTTTCGCTATATTGAGGAAACTAGCTCTGTTATAACATTAGATTTATCCATTTTTGTCGAAATTCGAGTGTCTATCAATCTCAAAAAAAGAGAACTGAATTTTGGTACAGGTACTTCAAAAACAAGATTCGCAGTAAATTTTGCTAGTCTTATACCAAAATTCAATCGTTTTAATATTTTTTGGGTAAACTAAAAATAAACTGCAAATAAACTAAAAATACATAATTTTTATATTCTGCAAATACAACACAATTTCTGGAGTTTTATTCCATCAAATCACAGTTGTATGACTTTGCAATCATTTTACATAACGACTTTCTTCAACAAAACTTTGAAGGTTGTCCTCTACTCTTCCTACTGCAAACAGATTTTTTTTTCTTTTCTGCCATAATTTTCTGGTGCACCGACTAAATAAAATGATAGTAGTGTTTCGTAAATTTATGTTTTCATACCATACCATGCAATTCCACTCTTTGAATACGAGAATAATACATCGTTTGATATTACAAAGACATTAAACATATTGCGTTGGAATAAGCTCGCCTTCCAAAAAAAGACCCCCCGATTTCTTTAGAAAATAATAAAATATTCTCAGATTAAATATCACCCACACATAATAAATAAAAAAATAGAAAGCAAATCATAGACAATCTGTGAAATAAATAAACCCTAAAGCAACTACTTTCCCCTATCCTAACATGATATTATTAAAATAATAATTGCGCATAGAGACGCGATATGCTTGTTAAATGAAGAAATGTAAAAATTTGAAGAAAAAATCCTGCAATATTGATATTTTTGGTCGTTTTTTGGTCCACTAGCACTACTTATTTATTGGCACATAACCCAACCACAAACTGACAGACATTTAGCACGTTTAATATATTGATTATATGGAAAAAGAATCTTTAATTTAACAAATTTAGAAGGCAATGGCTGTGAAATAGCACATGAATAGCACATGGGTACTACTATTCAATGGAAAGAAAGTAGTGGAAATAATTTTTTTTAATTTCTTTTTATTTAGTTTTGCTATTTATTCACAAGCTGGGTTACAAAAACTCATAGATCGAGGTATTAATAAATATTTAAAAATGACATTTCACTCCTTTGGCTGTATAAAATGTAATTTATGTAATTATTGAACATATCAAGTTCGCTGTAGCATAGTACATAGTTTGGGTGGCCTTTCAGAGAGACTACAATTTCCGAGTACGTCGTATGGGTACACATTCCAAAAAATCAATAAGTAATTTAAGAATATTTTTAGGTCATGTAATATCATATCATGTGTAGTTATTAATTTATTTTCATTTTAATTCAATATCTATTTCCTGCTGTATTTTTTCAAAGAAAGTGTATGCTATTTCATAGTAATTTAATAATAAAATAAAATAGGATACATCTGTGAACCCACATATCTATCTTTAATTGTTAATTTAAAGTTAGATAATGTAAATTACCGACTTTTAATATCCTTGCTGATGACAAGGTACTGCCAATCTTAATTTCATAACACTTTTCCAATCGCAAGAAAATTTTTATTGCAATTTCTAAACATTTAGTTTTTATTCAACAAACTTGATAAAAAATTCGTTCAGATGGTAATCGCAATCATTTGACATCGACATAAGGTTTCTGATAAAACTGCATGATGATGCTGAAATGTTCTGACTTTGTCAGTTCAACTCTCCAAGAATATAGTACGATATCATGCAAAGACATTGTCATAAACACGGGACACACGGTAACGAGCCTTTTGTGGACGATTCGAGTATTCTTTCGTTGAAAACTCCGAAACCCGGAGTAATGAATTTTCAGTAGAGTTGCGTGGTTCTTCAAAGTAATAAGTTCAAAATACAGGGTTGAATAAAACTTTAAAATTCCGATACATTACATATTCAAATTCTTAGAATTTTCTTCATTTTACTCCATCCATCAAACCATCAAAAACCATCTCATAGACCGGCTTCGATCTTAACTTTAAAGTCAATCAAAGTTAATAAATAAAGAAAAAAAAACAATGTTTTTTTGAATTCAAAAAGTAAAATAGAATAAAGAAGTAATGCTAGAATCATCTCAAAAAAGCGAGAAGATATTTCATACCGATGCCTTTGATATTCAAATTCGAAATAAATATTATTAATTCAAACCAATGCAATGAAGACTTTTCGACAAGATAAACCCATTACCAAGAACGGATGTCGTGTATGGGTATTATCAATAACGCAAATGCATACAAGCACACCCATCCAATTCACAATTTGATAATATAGCACAAAATTACCATACGAATGAATGCAACTATATAATCAAATTGGACTTTGATTCAAAAACCTTGAAAAAACAATGAATACAATTTTTTAAGAGTGCCGATTTAGCACTAAAATATTATTCATTTTCTATAACCATAACTTACTGAAATACTACTCCCTGCCTATTTGCCATAACTTTTAACTTTGTTATAAAAGCTTTAAATAAAAATAAATAAATAAATAATAATGTAGCTATCTCTCTCTCGAGGAGGTAATAAATAGCATGGCACACAATAAAAAAATCTAAAAATTGACATGATCAAATAAATACCAACTACTCAAGTGTTTTGTAGTACATTCTAACATTCTTTTTCGTACTGTTGACCACAAATATGAATTCAAAATTAATACATCAAGTCAAATATTACTATAAATGTTTTTGTTCCATTGCGGTGCTTATTCCTTTCAATTGAATTTTACAATTCACCATAATAATAATAATAATGGTCCAAAGGAAAATGAGAAATAAACTATAAACTGGTATTTTTCCTCTATTGTAAATTACAAATCAAATCAATCATAAAAATGCTATAATCTCCATTATCCAAAAAAATGTTTTATCATTGTACAATACTTATAAAGTTTTGTAAGCTTTGCTTAGCAATTCTTGTATATTTTACTACTGTTAAACTGTAGTATATTATTACACATTCAGTTCTCTTCTAAAATTACCACCGATACATTAGACATTACCAATTTCTACAAAATTCGCCTTCACTTGTTAGCTCTTTACTACAGCCTATAAATACAAAATGTCATCATAATTACAAAAATTTCACAATAAAGTTCCAACTCCCAAATAAAACTTCCACTCTCTCTTATTATTCTCATCAGATTACATTCGAATTCCAACCAATTTATTCATTCCAGGTTGAGTTCCAAAAACTCTTTAGAATCCAATTTCATTTCTCAAACCTATAATTTCATGTGATTTACCCCGTGTGTGTCTCTCCACTTCATAAGAATCCCTTGTACCGCACTATGTACATTTTTTGATTAATAGCAAGACGATACCCCGACGATACAAAACGGGTCATATTGTCATATACAGCTATGTACATTACTACTACTGCAATATTACCATGACTTTCAACTTTAGCCTATACTGAGAATACATGGTTGGAAATTTTTTAGCTCTGGAGATAAGGTCATAAGAACATTATTATTTTTACCAGCACTACCACCACCACTACTACTATTCTCTGCTGAAGACTCTCTCTCTGAAGAAGATTCCCCCGATATTTTTTATTGTGGGAGATGAATATATAGAAAGGCACCAGGTTAACTGTGACTGGGATGAATCTATTAGACTAAAAAGTATTAAAAAAAACCAAGTATGAATTTCAGTCTGCCTTCCTGCCTGTAATATTATAACCGCCCACCCGTTAACACAACACTAACACACGAAGGAGGAAGATAAGTTTCTTATTTCGAAATCTCTATGTAAACTAACACCGACTAAAAATCATACATCCTCTAGCAGTACATAAACATCACTCACACAAAGAAGATCACATTTTTACCTACTGATTAATTTTAAAGGAATACAAACCCCTCTGTTCGTATATTATTCTCACATCTCATCTGCTAAAGAATTTATTTTTACTTTTCTTTGACTACCAAGACTAACAAACTATGACTGATCTTCAAAACTATTAAAAAATTATAAATTCCTGAGAGAGTTATTATTCTCATCGAACATCATCATCGAACTCTCTGTAAATATTAATATTAAACCTTTTAAAGTTATTATTATTACCCTTGCTCGAGTATCCGAGTTTATCACGCACGGTTGACCACCAATCAACGGTGAGTAGATTTTTCCTTAACTTTTAT
>JAQGAA010001814.1:0-14400 GCA_034696425.1 Isotoma viridis | reverse complement strand
TCCAGAAGCTTCCGTTCATTTATCATCTCCAGAAAGAGTGACAGATATCCGGCCAGGTGTGGATGTCATCTTAAAATGCAAGGTGGAGGGGAGTCCTGAGCTTGCATATGAGTGGTTTCGGTAAGTGCTTACACCTACATTCTAAATGGGTTAATTTATCATCACTATAATTAACTCCACCATAGCTCATGTGCTTTTACTTCTGAAGATATGAGTAGGCTTTCTATACCTAGAGTAATTTTGAAAAGAGATTCTCCTATACCAATTTTATGGCCATTTTTAGCAGAATATGCAACAGATTTTCTCATATTTACAAGTTACTTTGATCATAAATCATAATTTATTCCGGAACTTTCCTAAAGAAAGCAGTTAAAGTCTGATAAAGATGATTTGTGACCAGTTGTACTTAAGCTGTTGGACGAAACCATATGACTTTTCGAGTTTACATAAAAAAGAAGCCTTTTTATTGTTACGTTTGATACCATTCTCTAGAGTGCTCTTCTTCGTGTTGACTTTGTAATATGTTTTATTTGTGGTAATCATTCATTCCAAATCCCATATATTTGAAATGCTATGCATCAGCATCATCAGTACTTTTTAAGAAAATGGGCTCCAGTGAAACTACACAAATAAAATATATAAACCAGACATTTCCTTTGTACTGCTACTGATTCTCTAAGCTTATATAAGATTTTATGAGTTTCCATTACACTTAATCCTGACAGTTGATTCTTCACCCCTTTCTCACACTCTTGGAAAGGAACAGCACATAAGCTAAACCCAAAAAGAGCTAATCTTCTTGATGGGGTTTCCATGTTTTGGTTTGTTGTGTCTGTTTTCAGAAATGGTGATCCGATAGAACGATCCGAAAGAGTGGCCATCCGGGGTGGTAAAAGACTTCATATAAATACTGTCGCTGCAGAGGTAGCTGAAATATTGGGGTGTTATACATGCAGAGCAAAAAATGACGCTGGAGTAGCAGTTCCGGCTGGAAAGTTTGTTCTCATCATTCCAGGTAAATCCTTCATATGTCAACTTCACCTTGTACAACAACGATAAAATGGTATCTTGTTAAATTAGCATTCAGAACTCATTCTGATTAACCCTTAACCCTCACATAACATTGTATACGTATGTATATAGTATGAGCGTCTCCAGTTGACAAAATTAATGCCATCCTTCACTTTAAAAGACACCAATTGTCTAGCTAGTATATGTATACAGGAGGAATGAATCAGTTTTAGTTCAAATAAACAGAAGCAAAGCAATGAAGTGTCATTTATCTACTCAAAGTAAACACCATTCTTGTTCCCTACTACTACGTATCTACTTAATACCTAATCCCATGAACAATAGCACCTTTGCATTTGTCCCCAGTGGCACAATTAAAGTGAGATTCCTTTCAAAGTAAACACGTATACCAAATGTAAAGAGATTTATCACTTTCCTTACAAGATTCTCTCATTCTCTTGGACTCCTCTCATGCGTGACCGTTAATGGTGCTAATGGCTTGTTTAGATTCACATTTGTCAAGGGATAATGAGCTCTGTCTGTGTAATAATCATGGTAGTGGTGCCTATTATTATCATAAATAAGGATGACACATTTAGATAAGAAAATAAAGGTGAAAGGGGAATTATACTCATATTTGGTCGTGTAATGTATTCCAAAGTTACAAAACAAAATCAAAGTAATTTTCATTCTACATAATAAATCCATTAAAACTTTAAATGGAACTTTTATTAAGTTTACATTTAGAAAATTGTAAAAAGCCTGGGAAAGTTGGTTTATAAAACTTCCATCCTAATTTACAGACTTCTATTTCAAGTATCAGATTTGGTATTGATTTATAATGATAATGATTTTGTCTCATCTTCCATTAGAACAGTCAGAAAGTAATTTAATGCCCATTACGAGTAAATTTCTAATGTTCTCCTTTCTTAGCTTATTTCATCATCATTATCGTCGATGAAGGAGAAAGTAATTTGAAAATAATGTTCACTCATTCCCCTTGTGTAACTCAGGTGGATGGAGTTCCTACAGATAATAAATTGGAAATAAAAGATTGGAAAGTAAAGTAAGTTAAAAGGCAAGATTTTTAGGGTATATCTCAGGCAAAAACTATGTCCTATTGTTAGGCTCACCACCTGCACCATGCGAAAATGTCTAAAGTCTAAAAGATAATTTACACTGCATTTGCTCATACTCATACAAAAAAGCACCACCACCGCCAAATATTCATTATAAACTTGCCGACTCTAAGAAAAAAACCTCTGAACTCATTTTACAGATGAAAAAATCCCCAAGATAATCGTCATACCAGAAGACAAAATTGCAAAGAAAAACGGGCCAGCTCGGTTTGACTGCGTCTTCGAAGCGAACACAGTTACCCAATGGTTCTTCTATGACAATGGACCTCTTTTAAATTCCACCAGGTACGTGTATATCCACCTTTCTTCCACCCCATTTCAAAATTATATAAGTTCCAACCGACCCACACTACGTACTTACCTTCATAGTCGTACATAAGTCTCACTCAACTTTTGGTACGTGTTCATCCCTTAGTATTCCTTACCTTCCTGATGTACTATATATCACTTCCAAAGACAGGAGAAAAAATTCCTGAGCTTCCTCTTTTTCTTCATGATTCCTATTTCCCTTTCGTCGTGCTTTCTCCATCAAAGTCAGAATCAACCTACATTCGAAGAATCCAAATCTCCAGTTGTCCAATAATACCTAGTATGCTTCATGTTTCAGTACTAGAACTACTTTTTGATATGACTCCTACTAGACTGATATGGATAACCTAGTTTTGTATTTAGGTACTAGCGATATGTATGTAACTTCCAAAAAGAATTCCATACTTTTTCCCAACCAACTACCAAGTACCACCAGTAGCACACTACTTTCTCTCAGAAAGTTTTTTTTCCTCTTGACAAGGAGGCTGCTAATGGTATTAAAGGATGGTAATACAGCACATTACTCTTCAGTACATTAAATTCCTCTCCGTAAGTTCTAATGATAGTTAATATATAAAGCAACTAGCGTAACTATCTGTGTTTCTTAAACTTTTACTCCTAAATGTAATGCCACTACTACCTACCACCACTACTTCTGTCTACTTTATCTTCCATCCATGCATTGCTGTAACAACATTTCCTCTCCTGACTTTCTTTCTTCATGTACAGCTGTAAAAGTCAGACAGGATGAAATGAAATGAGATGAGTTGGCCAAAAGACTTAGCATTCTTCTTATTCTTTCGAGCAAGAAATGGATGAAGATGGAAGTTCTAAAGGCTCTTGGCCAAGTTTATTTGACTTTCTCTTATGTAGTGAATGAGTACACTTGTGTTGTACTACATTAATGGCAGTGCCTTATACACCATAACGATTCAATGCTACATGCCATATTCTTCTGATATCACCACTACTTTTTTAACACCACACCCATCCTCATCACATTAACAGTTCCTACCTGCATACATGGGAAATACGTACCTACATAAAATATAGAATCCTATTCATCTACTTCTCTTGCTGTTGATTTTATAGTTTTGACATTTAACCTTTCCAGATTGTTGAGTTCCGAATGGAAATAGCTAAACATACATCTAGACACACGGTGAGAAATGGAAGAATAATGTAATGGGAAAAAGTAGGTAGTGATAGTTGAGATACTCCAAGATGTATGAAACGATAAGTGCCTACTCATCTAAGAATGTATGTAAGTAAGTAGACACTTGCCAGATATTTTATGTGCTTTGAAAGGCTAGGGAGTAAATGAGAAAGGTAATATAATACTCAAGTACTTAAATGGGATGTGGGTGAAGAAGTAAAACATACTGCGTCTATAACACATCTTTCGGGGCTATAATATAGAATTAAGTGTGTATATATTTCAAGGGTGTACCTGTTAGTCTTGAAAGATAAGTTTTTGGGTTTCTGAATTTGAAGAGATAAGATGTAGAAGAATTTTGTTTCTCAAATATTGCAAGAACACAAGCTTTGAACTCTGAAGTCGAGGGTGAAGTTCATAAACTTCATTAGGATTTTGATGACTCTGTACTAAACTTCTTATAGCTAGTCGTAAAAAGTCAGGGTTTTTTTAACTTGATCAGAATTCAACATGCTCGTGTCATCTTGATGTCTGTCTGATGTAGTGTTTGACACTTCACCCTATCTAACCTCAAGAAGGGGCAACATTCAACAAAATTTCTTAATTTAAGTGTCCTGATGCAAGTGGCAAGGGAGCAGAAGAGATTCTTTACTCTGATTGAGTTGAAATAGACTCAAGATTAAATAAGGATGGTATAGCAAACTTGTAGCTAAACCTGTGTATTTTTTATTGCTTTGGGTTGGTTTATGAAAGAATTGTTGGAGAATAGTACTTGAAAATCCTTTGGAGTAGTTGAGAGTATCACTCTTAAAATTCTGTAAGGACGAAGATGACGACGCTGGTCCGATTTTGAATTTTACCTAGTTATGAATACTTGAGTACATCACATCATTACATCACACTCATCATCTTCAAACTTCATCTTGACAGAATGAATCACTTGAGTTTTTATATAAAATGCATCTCTAACTCTTGTACCAAGAGCAATTATTAAAGTGCTTTTAAAAATTGAATGGACTTTCAATTTCTACTGCGCTATTAAAAAGTACACATCATTTTTCCAAGTTGCAACTAGTAGACTGTTAATGTTCATGACATTAATAGTTTACTAGTTGAAACATTCTAATGAGAATAATAATAACGATAATATTGTCTTTCATGGTTAAATTAATGTTGCAAAAAGTATAATTTGAAGCATTATTATCTTAAAATATCTGCAAAAAGGGACTCATTAGTTACTTTGAAAAATAATGACTTGAGTTCATAGTTCATTAGGTTCAAAGAATATAAAAAAAATCCTGGTTAACAAAAGACAAATTCTAGGCTTTTTAACTTGTAAGGGCACAACCATTCTACAAAAATCCTTCCATCCCTCTTTCTCTCATTTAGTTGTAGCTCTTTTGCAACATAAAAAAAGACACATCTTATGTCTCTTTGCCTTTCCATCTCTACTATCTACATCCCCTTATTATTATGTGACTTGTTCTTGTTCACCCAAGCCAGCTTCTGAACAATCTACAAATTTTGAGAACAAAGCAATTCAGCTCAACCATCATCCTCTTATGCTGTTCACTCTGTTTCCTTTGATGAAAATGGAGACATTTTGGTTCGGAAGCTGCTCTTTTCCACTGCATTGTACCAAGTAGACGTAATAGTAATAACTCAAATGTAAAAGAAAGTACTCATCCAACTCAGGCAAGAATGGTTTTTGTTAGGACAACTCTAATAAATACACGAGCCATGACATATAGCTCGAGCTGTCTTGAAGTGGAAGAGTCCCGGGTAGTAATTAGCGTCATCCAGACCTGATGTGACTTGAAAGAGCGATTTTCACTCTGGAGAGACATAGACATCAGGGAGAAAGTTCGAAGTGGCAAAAGCCTTAGTAATCATCACCCTTTGTCTTATTCTTTAGCCTTTAATAAAATCAACAACTAAAACGGAGGCTGCTGGTTCTAAGTATTTTAGGAATTTTAGCCAAGACTGCAAATAAATTATTGTCAACCCTGCTTGAGATTTCTCACTGACAGAATCAAACCAACAAAGTTTTCTAAATATTAAGCTTCAATTATGATTTAATGTTTTGAGTTAAAAGTGCAAATGTTTGCAAATTCTATGTCCTATCCAGTGCTGCTATATACTGATTTACTGTAAAAATTGTAATAGAAAATATAAGCTCGGAGTAGAAGACATACCTATTTAAAAGAAAAAAACTTAGCTTTTAGCAAAGTATTGAAGGAGAACCAGTGTCAATAGATCCGTTTCTTTTCAAGTAGACAAAAATATCTCCATTGATTTTTTTCTTGAGCTAAAGTTAACATGAAAAAGTGAAATCGGAAGGACTGGAAAGAGAACTTGTTAGCAGAATTCTAAAGAGAGAAAGCACCAGGGAAAACTGTACTAGAGTGACAGATATGAGAAATCGTCTAATAGGCTTTACCTTATTACTCCACACTGATACTTCCCACTTCAACTCCTTGCCTTTAGATAGTAAGGTAGCCTTCAAGTTGATTTTTTTCCTTCCAATTACTAAACCCAGTCTTGTAAGGAAAAGTAATTTTTTTTTGAAAATTCAGTATGAATAGAGTCTAGGTACGGCACTGACTCTGTTGAGTTGCAAGTTAAGCCTTTAGTTAAGAACAAGAGGTTATCTAGGTTGGAATTGGTTAGCAAAAGTATTAGCAGTAGAAAGTGTACTAGGTTTTCTTCCCCTATTCTTCCTACTACTTAGGAAGTTAAGATGGTATGATGACTAGTAGACTTAAAAGTAGTAGTAGCTCTTGCTAAATTAAATTTGGATTTGAGACGCAAATCTTCTTCCCATTGCCGTATTCCTTCCATCGTCTTGTGTTCAGTCTGCTTGAAAAGGGAAGAACCCAACTGTGAGTCAATTCATTCAATTCAATGAGAATACAACGCCAACATTCTGCATCAAGATGAGATGACACGAAAGGAAGACTTTCTCCTCAAAAGTCTTACTCAATAGCTTAATAGAAATAGGTAAAATGGGAAAGAGACCTGCTGCTGTCTTTGAATTTAGTAAAAACTGACTGATGCTGTTGCTGCTGGTAGTGATGCTAATGATTTATATGTATCTTTAGTCCCAAGCTATATACTCTGTGTAGTTTGGTGAATGAGTTAATATCAGTTAACTCAAGGGACACACAAAGTCGCACAGTTTGGGACGAAACTAGGAGTAGCACCAGTAGCAAAAGAGAAAGCACAAGAGATTAACTATTAGCTGTCTATAAGTAATAGAAAGTAGATGGAAGAAAGGAATGAAAAAGCGAAGTCAGCCATTTTATAAGATGCTTAGGAGATAGTTGCCGACGGTGGTCTTTTCTTATTCTTATTACATATTACGTAAGTAGTATAGGATGAGTAAAGTCTTAAGGTAATTTTGTTTAGTATACTGGTTCACTGGGATTAGATTCCCAGAATATAGTAGAATGAGAAAAGATACGACAAAATGATGACTCTTGTGGAGGTGGTGGTTGAGTGTTGAATTTGAGAGACACGACACTGATGAGAATGGTGACATTTAGCACTGCCGATGTTGCTGCTTCTCAAGCGTTTGGTACTTATTTCATTTTCATATTTTGAAGAAATTTGGGTCTTCCTTAGGCGAAAGAGACCTTAGTGCTTAGGTTATCAAGTTTCCATCATCATCAATGTCTTCCTCAGATGTAATTTTATTATCTTATCACATAGCCTGAGAAATTGGAGTAATAATTTAGTTTGCTTTCAATTTTCGATTTGTTCTTATCTTGTCGCAACTGACGGTTTCTTGGAGTTCTTGTGTGGGCTGTGGTGCTCGACCTTTGGAAGGAAACAAAATAGGCGAGAGCGACAAATAAATTCCCCATATACATGACAGTTAAGAGACCCTTTTTCGAAATACAGAACTACCTGTTATGTTTATCAACAAGAGCATTATCATTCCACAATTGCACAAATGTCCAGTGCAAGATGCAAAAGCTTTTTTGACAAATGAGTGATGGTACTCTCATATACATGCAGCTATGCATACAAAATACGAAAGTCATTTTAAAAGTTACTGCTTGCTACAAACAAAAGTTTGAACTTTCCCCTGGCTGTTACAAGCATTGCAACTATAACTTTTGCAAAACTTGCATATTCCAGCGTACCTTTTTAAGTGTCAATGACCAAAAAGGCGTAAAAATAGAAAATACCCTTGAACCACAATGTTGTAACTGGATCTTTTGTATTCTTATCCCGATTTTAAATAAAAAGTTGCATTACGCAATACACATACCACAGCCTACCTCCACATGTGGTGGAGCTCATAGAGTCTCAATATGCATACAACTCATCTAAGTCTACACGCCGACACAACAAAGTGAAAGCAACCCACGCAAGCATTGATATTGCAAACTTTTACTTATATTTTTACCCTAAACCCGAATGTGTGGGTAAATGTCCCTGAACTGAAAACACATTCACCGGGTGGTGGTAGTGGAATCCAGTTTTTCGTAGAAAACTGAAGTAAAGAATGGAATACAAAACAGTTTATGGTTTAAACCAAAAGACAAGAAAGCAAGTAGTTTGTATATAGAAGGTATCATCCTAGCATACGTAAAGGTGCGTTGAGTTACACAAAGAATTCTATAAAATTCAGTATACATACGGTACCAACAAAAATATCATAAAAACCCGTAAGAGACAACTGGTCCGGTCGTGTGGGTGTAATATCGTCCTTTTTTATGTGCACATTATTCCTGTTTATTCCGTAGAGTTGTAAACACTTTTTATGAATTTTTTAACAGCACTTTCTTTCTTCTTTCATAACGATGGCTATAAAATATTTTAATTCTACTGGTGCTCACATGTAATCGCTAACCATTCGTCTTGGTCTGCCTCAACAACAAATGCTGCACTCTTTATCTACTACAGATATTGTTCTTTTCACCTGAAAAATTATTACTAAAAAACTCATCTTACATCTTAACTACAACTTATGAATATAAAACAACTTAAAGTTTAAGCCTCGCTTTCCTCAAGCATTTAAATCATGTTGAGAAGTTTCATTTTTTCTTAGAGAACTTGCAACTTTAAAAGTTTAGAAGTGTCAAGTTCAAAATTCTTCATCGACAATTTTTTCCCTTGTTTTCAAAGATTTTCGGTTTTTTTGTTACTTCTTTCTTGTATTTGGCTTTTGTAACGTAATAGCATAATATTTAGTTGAACCCTTCTTTCAATTTTGCCTTTGGATGGATGCAATTGCATGTTCCGAATGAAAAAGAACATTTTTCACAGCTTGACACTCCCTCAAAACAACTGAACCTGAACTTTCTTATTTCTCGTCTTTCTTGGAGAGACTAAATTCGTTTATATCGCAGTAGTGCACAGTTTGGAAGATACTTTTAACTCAATGAAATAGGAAACGACTGATTTTTTTAAACTCTCCTTATAACAGCCTATCATGTCATTTTTAGCCTCTTTGCTTTACACATACATAACTGTAAAATGAGAGTTCGATTCCGTTTTTAGCCTCTACGAGTGGAAGCTACGTTTTCTTGTAAAGAATATTTAAACTTCTACTTTTTGTACACAATATTCCATTAAATTGGGACTTGTATTGTATATTGGCAATTGTTCATCAATAGCTACTTAGGTTTCAAATTTAAAGAATATAAGTAGGCGAGTCTTTTTTACAAAACCGAAGAATTTAATAGATACATTTTCAGGGATGGAAATCGATTAAGATTCTCGTAATAAATTAAATGCTATGTGCGTGTAGACTTAGCGCGTTATCCTTCAAATTATAAAATATACCGATATACTAACTAAATCCGGACAAAACGGCATTGTTACTCTGTTTATTCCATTACAATACAATAGACTTATACCCTAAAAATACCAACGAAAGAAGCCAAATACTGTTTACTTTCTCGGACAGAAAGCGTTTTGCTTAAAGCACATATACGCAGGAAATAGTTCAAAGATGAAGAGACGTTGTTTGGTTAGAAGTTAGAAGGAAAGCGATTTCACTCCTGCTAATAATATTTCCTTGAGTAATGTACACCAATAAAGATGAATTCTTTATGAGCTAATCCTCACCTTCACTCAAGATAGGTTCAACACTACAACTTTTACATAGCCTAAGATTCTCTCCACATGGTCTTGCCGTGTTATCCTTATATTCACACTTTCTTGTGGTTTAGTTCAAACCAAACCCATTGTAGTTTTAAATTAGTCTAGCGACTTTGAGTTCCGAGAAGAAAATCGCCAGCTGCATAAATTAAAATTGATTAATTAATTTTACCAAGCTATTCCAGCCAGAAGTTGTTTAATATGCTCATTTCTCACAAAAATGTTTTATGTTGCTGCTCCAAAAGTAAAGTTTGTAAAGGGTAAAAACAAAACAAAACAATTTGACCTGTCTATGTTTCCTTAAAATATTCTTGTTTACAAACCAACATGTCTAGCTTCATTTTAGCTTTGAGAGAGTTCCCTTGACATGTACCTTTGTTTAGATTCGGCAAAAGAAGAAATGAGATGAGTTTTTACCGTGACAAAATTTGCATTCAGTCCGAGTTCTATTTCGTCCCAAAGGACATAAGACAAGTTGGAACACAAGAAACATATGCATAAAATGGCATATTACATCTCAACAATAACTACACATGAACATTGAAACTTACTACACTTACATGAGACCAGTAGGCCAGTCAAGACACATATGATGGTACAACAATTGTAATAAAATTCCTTATTCTCTCAGACAGAATAAGAATGTGATGCTTTCATTTCAACTTTCGTATTCAAAAAATTCAGATGTAGATGCTTTGGATGGCATTTAGGTGTCTTTCGGGATGCATTCTTGTTTTGAAGTACGCACATATGCATGCATAAGTAAGAGAAGCAAGTCAAATATTAGGTTCTTACACTTTAGTTTTCTACCTTTGTACAATAGTGGTTTCAGATTTGGCTTCAGTTTCGGCTTCAAGCACGCTGTAGTCTTTCAAACTTTGCTTTTATAAAGTATCTACACTGAAAGAGAAAGAAGTAAACTCTGAAGGCGTAGAAATTCTAATTTGTAATAAAGTTTTCTAAGTTTCAGAATGCTTTAGTTTGATTCAAATGTTGATTTTTATACGGCCCTGATTTTAACTGAAATCCTGGTGATATAATATGCAGGTTTACCGTAGATTCAAAACTTCTTGATGTGGAACCAGAAGCCAGAAAGGAAAGTATATGAGCATAGTAACGCAAATGACGATTCTATATATAGAAGTCCATACAATAGTATTAGGGAACGTCTTCCAACCTACGTCGGCAATGATAGAACACACAGGCAGACAGAGAAAATGTTGGAAGATTTCTTAAGGGATATGGAGAATAGGGACGGACAGATAGACAGGAGAAAGAGAAAGGGAATGGATGAGATGAAGACTCATTTTGAAATCGGTGCACGAACTCTGATTCCAAATACGTATATCTTCAAAATAGGAAAAAGGATTTTTGGTATTTTAGTGTCTGAACTTGGCTTCTCAAGTGTGCAAGAAGGAAGGCTGACAATGATCAAAGTTCCACGTGTGTATGTGTGTGTTGGCATGTTGTGTTTCGTCTTTTTCAAATGTCTTTTTTCTTTTTAAGCCTATTTCAAACTTACTTTCCTATATAGACTAAGAGTGGACACTTCGGATGGAATCTTAACTAATTCAGACAAAAATACCCTTGTATATTTCTCTCATACTAGGCAGCTTTCCTAGTAATAGCTGAAACATCTTACAAATCCTATTAACAGCTAGACTTTAGGATTGGTTCTTAAGCAAAAAGGCTTTGAAAAATCGGAGATGAAAGTACAAGGCTCTAAGAGAGTCGCCAAGTCAAAGGACATTTATAGCATCAGACCAGTTGCTTCTTCGTTGTAAGTAAGAGCTTTCACGTTAAGAAAACTTCGTGTCCAGTTTGTTGCAAAATTAACTTTATTTCTAGTACATTTTCATTTCGTTTGGTAGTTTTGTACTTTTAGAGTAAAAGTTAAGCCAATCACGATTCTTGAACTGATACATCTTCACACTTTCCAGATTTTTTTGGGTTTTGCTTAGTAGTCGTAGGTAGTGGTGGTGGTAACGGATTCTTCGTAATCCATCTGAAATCCTAGCATTGATTGTTATTACTGTAAAAATATAATTTTGGTTTAAGATGGGACAGAGAAAGGAAACAAGGAAAAACTTTTTACTCGTGTTGATGTAGTTAAGCAATTAAAGAGTGAATAACATTTAATACCTCTTACCTAAGCTCTTTTTTTTGGTTTTGAGTCACAGCTTTTAGGATATTTTAGCATTTGTCATTTGTTTCTAAAGGATAACGGACTATAGTGTAAATTTGGCCTTGAAGAGCATGATGGATTTTTTATTACATCTTCGTAACAAAAAGCTAAACTGCCATAACCTAATAAAGCATTTTGGTACAGGTTTGATATTCCGTCTCCTCCAGAAATTAACGTATAGATTAGAAGAATATTTTAAAACAATGAAGGTGTTTCAATCGACTCATTAATGTGTAAGTCTAAAATTAATTAAAATGTATTTTCAACACTTTCTTCACTATAAAAATTTAAAAGTAATCACCCTCGTGAATCTTTAACAAAAAATAGGAATCTGCACTGTAAACTTCCTTAAAGCCTTTTGTTCAATGTTTTCCCTTTGTTTAATTTTCAATTTTAAAAAGGCATTTCAAGTTTTACGGTAATCAGCATTCTCTATATTTCAAACCGCACACAATAATTAAAAATAGCTAGAAAAATCTCAGCACGGATTTTCAGCAGATGCTAATTTAACTTAAATACTTTATAAATTCAGTATTACTTTTTTCCTCTTCTCAAAAAAAGGAAAGTCTCACATGCAATTTCGTTGCAATTTTCATCCACATAATAATTTCATCCCTGGCTTTGTAAAACCTTCTGTTGTTTCATTCCTCACTTCAATCTCTTTTAGTTATTATAGTTATCAACCTTTTCCAAGTAATTTCCATTTCACTTCCATACATCCTATATGGAAAACATCCCACTCTTTCAAAATAAAGAAAGACCAATAAAACAACCTTATCTTTCATCGACATTGTGGACTCTGTGTGCATTCATACACACAAAACCCGTCCTTTTTTCTTACCAAATAAAAAGAAAAGATGTCATAAAAAAGGAAATGAAAGTTCGTAAAGATGTTTATCCAAGAACTTTTCCTGACTACCACCGACTGCCTACTAACCACCCTTTTTACCTGGTTTGGGACACATCACAATGATCACCATCATCATCATCATCTTTCTCATTGTCTCTCGTCTCCATCCTTAAACTTTCTCATTTCTTATTTCGTACAAAATGTAATATTATCTCTTCAGAATTTTTTTTTACTACCTCTCCAAACTCTCTGAACAAACTTAGATTGTCTTCATTCAATACAACCTTATATAAATTCTTATCATCCTTCAAGTCTTTTATTACTTGTTCGTTGGTCTAGCTCACCGGGTCCCGTTGGCAGTGTATTCAAAGAAAATTGTTTCTTTTTCTTTTTTCCATTTCCCATGCCTGCGGGTTGTTATATATAACTCATTCAATATATTGTCTAGTTATGTTGTATTTCCTTCCTTAGTTTTGTATGAACAAGTTGTCTATTTGTGTAACGAGTAAAATTGCAAAAAAGAATGGGTGAAAACTAACAGAGCAAAACATTTGCAATATTTGTGCAAAAAGTTATGTGTCCTGGTGTTTTGTCCTTATTTTGTTCCCAGTTTTTCTTTCCGTTTTCTTTTCACCTCGAAACTAAATCGAATTCCAGCTGGGAGTGATTTTAGTATATGTGTACTAATAATTTTTTTGTTGCAAACATTGTCTTTTGGTTGGAGCTCGCCATTTTTCTAGAGGAAACAGAATCGGGGTATTTTATTTGAGAAGAGAATACCTTTACCGGGCTGTACGTATATCCTGAAACTGATTATGATCTTTTATACCGTTTGGAAATCCGGTTGTGTTCTTCCAAGAATGAAAAAAGAACCGTAAATCCTCCCACCTGTAACTGACGGGCTTTTACTTTTACTATTCTCGTTTAGGTTAGACTGGTTAGAAAAAGCAATGGTTGTACTTGGTTTACAAAGGAATGCCATTAGAGTCGCTTTTGTTAAGATATCCTTGTCAGACCATTGCAATTGTTGTGTAAAGTACTTCTTCGAAGGATAGATTTATTGTTTACGATATAAGGCTCACTTACTTTCTTATGTTCCTTTCAAACTCCCAAAATTGTTTTACATTGTCCTACTTTCTCTTTTTTGGAAGGAAATCATGCGTGAATGAATGAAAAAAGAAGTTTCTAAGATATTTATTTAGAGCGATGTGTTTTCCCTAAGTTATTGTTGTTTTATCTTGCCCATGTTATTTTTGGAAATTTGAGACGTTTTCCTCTTTTGATATATGCTTCTCAAATTTTAATTCAAAAGGTTTCGTATTCATAAAATAACTTCCCATACTTCCCAGTTTTCTAAAGTTATAGTACAAACAGCGAAGTTTTACTTTAATTTCTAAAAAAACATGCAAATGCAATAATTAGATGAACAAAACCTTATTTTTGGTATAAAAGAGTGCGTAAAATATAAACCGACCCACTGGAAACACTATAATTAAGAGAAGAATCAAACTCGCATTATAAATTATTTTTAAGGTATTGAAGCTCACGTGTAATATTTTATTAGCAACCATTCCTCGAGCATTGTTATTTTCATAAACATTTTTTATGTATAGTAGTATTACTATTACTGGCTGTT
>JAQGAA010001813.1:0-14402 GCA_034696425.1 Isotoma viridis | reverse complement strand
GATGCATTTCTGCTATTTTAAAATCAAGTCATGATTTGAATCTTATCTAATATCTCTCTTGTATACCAAAGAATACACGTTTTCAATGGATGAGATTTTTACAGCGTTGTTGCTTGTTAGGCCCCATTAGCATCTGATCATTTTGATTCATCTTAGCATTTTGATCTGTAGTTTCTTGTTTGTGATGCTATTTATGATTTTTCAATTTGTGTAAGCTGAGCTTTGAAAGTGAATCATCATAAAATATTTGCAGCTGCAGATTTTAGACTCAAAGCAAGGTTCAGTCTCGTTCCTGGCTCGTGTCCCTTCTCCGCCTTCTATATCCATTGCCTTTAAATTTTAAGTCTTTATACCTTATTTATACTAAAAACTATTAACAACTGCTACGTGTCAGCATTGAATTTTGAATTCATTCAATGGCATAGGGGAAGAATGGGAAGAATAGAAGAATGACTGAAAATTTAACCTAGATAGATAGGTATAGTAACCAGGAACGCATGGTTTGAGCGAGCACCCCAAGATTACTTCCAAAATGATGCAAGCAATTCTTCAATGTCAATCACTTCGAAATAATCTTCAGTAAAAATTAATAAATAAAATAATGGTGCTCGCTTTTACATGGATATGAAAATTAAGAGTAATATAATGCCAATTTACAGCGAATTATCTTTTAAAAGCAATGCACTTATCGTGACAATAGGAAGTTGAAATTGATTATTAGAGTTAGAACGTCGGAGTTTTTAGTCCTTGGACTTCCACTGCTCCACTTAATTTCTTTAGTTGGTTATTTAAACGTAGCTGAATGCAATTTGTGAAAGAGTGAAAATTGTAAAAACAGAACTTGGTCTTTCTTACATTACAGTTACAGTCGAAGGCAACAGGTATCTGGTTTTGAAAGTTATTCAAAGTTGTGTGAAAACTTAACTAACTTTTAAATTCTTTTTAAATTCTTGAATTATCAATCACTATAACATACAAAAAGAATAGAAAGAAAAGCGGGTTAGTATTCCTAATGTTAGTACTAAATTAAAGTAAAATGTACATCATTTGTTCAGGCCAATATTTTTAGCTGTAATATCAAATGGAAAAAAGGACTATACTATATTAATTGTGAAATTGTGATGGTGATAACATTATGTTAATATTAACTAGTTTTTTTATCCTGGTCGAAAAGGCTTAAAACTGTTAAAACAGCATAATTGTATGAATAATTATATTTATCATTCATGAGCATTCAATAACACAGCTCTTCATGTCTCACTCATAAATCTCCTAAGAATAGTGTTGAATCATTTCATGACATCAGCATCATGCATCATCACGCATTAAGTTGTCGAAAAGGAAAAATTGAGACCATAATCTATTGCATGTTTCTTTTAATTCATTCATAGGCTTCTCCTTCTTGGAAGATTCTAACCTCTAACCTAAACGAGGAACGTCCATAGTGTGCTAAGTCTGGATAATATCTGGATAATATGGAGTCTGCATAAGTCCACTCGACTAGATTTCAGTTCTTTATTCTGTAAACAAAGGCGAGATCTTTGCACCCGAAATTGGGAGGTTCCCGAACGATTTTTTGCAAGACGTTTCTAAAAATGATAACATTTTGTTATTAGAGAAATAAAGCCGTTCGCTTAATTCATAGTTTATAAATGCTCAAACTTTTATATCGTGGTGGTATTACCTAATAAATAATATTTGCTCCTAAGCCTATGTTCCAAATTTGTAAAGCTTCTATAACAGAAGTTTTAACTTTATTGTCTTATGAAGCCAAACTTTAGGAGTGCGGTTCATTCATTAAGTTTAAGTAGACAGCTGAAATCTGAAATCCTAACTAAAGACAATTACATTCATTGATCATTTAAAATTACGAACGTTTCGAACCTCTGAAAATGGCTGGGTTCTATTCCGGATTGGGAGGTGATTCAGGAAGGGTCTGATATACCAATATTTGTAAACATTTTCAAGAAAAAAATTCTATGATGCACGTGCATCGGTGCATTTGCTTTTTTTTAAAACATTGCCCAAAGAAATCTTTAAACAGTTTAAGTTTCTAAAACTGGTCTACCTGTTTGAAATGAATGTATTGTCTGAAAATTTACAGAAAGGAGTTTTCCTGTTAGAATCATTAGAGAATCAAAAGTTATAATTTTGAGTAATCGTTGGCTTACTAAAGTACATAAACACACACATACTGAGTCAGTAATAGTCTGTCTGGATTTTGGTATTGGGTACGGCAGTTCATGGATGAAAACCTTTATTTGCCATTAGCTACAGTAACGTTGACGTTACACATAATATGAAAGGGGAAAATGGGGATTAATTAACTCGAAGGGGAGGGGGTTTACAAAGAGAAATACGAAAATTATAAAATCTTCTGACAGTCCTGAATAGAATATAATTCATTAAAACGGTATTTGTGTAAAAACTTAAAATTAAATAGAAATAAATTTATATTTACTTGCACAATATCAATACAGTTATTGAACAAAAACCATTTTGAATAATAATCCTGTATGGAGATGATTTAGAACGCATGGTGGGGCTATTATGATTCGTGGAGAGAGACGTAATGTTTCTAAGAAATTTTAAAAGATGTTCAATATCGTAAAATTTTGGCTATTTTACGATAAATGCATGCCGTTTCCCTAAACTTGAATTTCTTGAAGAAACTTCCGTCTAAATCTTACTTTTACAGCTTTTATAAATAAGGGTTTAATTATCAATTATCATGGTGGTGTTGTTTGTGAAATCGGGATAAGAATGTATTATTCCAGGGAAGTCTATAATTCCAAAGAAATATATTTCATAACATAAGGGTTTGTACGGTTCTCTATAATTACGTTTTCCCATTTGACATTTGAGAATGTCTTGGCAAGTAAAGAAGGTTTCAAATATCGAATGCAAGGGCAATGAGAGGGCAGTTTTATAAAGTCCTTAAGCTACAAGTAGTATCCTGATTGCAAACCGATTTCTTTTTAAAATAAGTCTTGTATGATTAAAAAAAATATAAATCTACTTTATATTGATATCATTAAGCATGGAAATAAATAATAAATGGGGAGCTCTAAGCCGGGTAGTTTTCTAAAATCAAGGATTTACAAATTCGGTGTTCAAAAAACCTCGACGATTAGGTAATTTGCTAAAACTACGTTTTTTCAGTTTGCTTAAAAAACTGCTTTCAAAGTAATGCAAGGTACTATTTTTTTAGATTTAGAAATCCTACGAAACGATAATCAATGTTCGGAGCCTCTGAGGCCTAGCCTATGGATAATTATTCTTACAATCAGGATGGGCGTCATTGTTTTACTTATTGCAATTAAATTTTCAAATAAACATTGTGATGGAATTAAGGAAAATGCTAACCAGCAAGGCAGAAAATGCTTGATTTTTTTCGCACATTAATTCCCAAAAAAATGATATAAATTGCACCGCTTTTTTACATCTTTGATTTTATCAAAGATTTACAAACAGGTCATAAAAATTGATTGAGGCATTAACTTGAGACTTGAGGGCTTGAGGCTCAAAACCATTTATTGATGCGACCCTTTATATTACCACTAATTCCATTGATTCCATTACCCTTTGGCTTCGAAGTTTATGTTTGTGCTGATACAAAGCACACAGGACAGGAGAGCTAGAAATAGAAGGCTGCTGTGCTGTGCGGTGAAAATCAAAATTCATTAGATCTTTCCCCAATAATAAAAATAATAACAAACCAGTTTCTTTCTCCTCTGGTAGACTTTCTGGACTCTGGACCTGGACCTCTCTGGACATCAAAAAATGTACAGAATAATTGATCTAAAAAACTAGATCAAATATAAACCTGCTTGAGAACTACATTTCATTCAAGTAATATTTTACATTTTTTAAATCTTTATTGTCTAATTGTCTGTCTACAGACTCCACTGCATGCTTGTCAAATATATTGTCAACTTGAAAACTTGATACTTATAAAAACTGGAATTAACAAGCACATGATGCAATTAAGGTTTTGTTGACATCAGCATATAGCGGTTTTGGAAAAATTGTAACAAATAAAATCCATTGACCCAAATATGAATCACTTCCAGTTCCCTCGAACACTTCGAACACTCTGGAGTCTGGATACATTATTCATTACTGATTTTCAAACATCAGCAAGACAGAAGAATTCATTGTTAAATCTTATATGTATACAAAAGACCAAGATTATTCTATCTGAAGTCGTACGGTTGCTGTGATCTCCAGCCACTTTCTCCAGGTGCCAGGCACTGGCAATTTCTCCAGAATCTTCATGCGCTACAAAAGTCTCAATGGATGACGAATTAAAAATGTCACTTGAAAAAGAACTGGAACAAGTCAGAAATTTATGTCAAACAAAGGTCCCAAATTCAAAACTTGTCACATGTACTAAAGGAATTATCCGGGTTGAAATTACGTAAGTGAAGCATGAATATTGGAAGTATACATTTTGATTTGTTTTTATTCAAGCATAATAATTTGCGAAAAAGGTTTACACTTTATTTTTATTTTTCAGAAAGTCAAAAGCAAAGTCTCTGGTAGTTGTCCTTAGATTTCCAGATGACTATCCGAAACACACACCTCTACTTGAATTGCGTTCTAAAACCCTCAGCGATAAATTAATGGATGGTCTTACTAAGGTTTCTGAAGAGGAATCAAAAAAATATCTTGGTAAGCTTTGATTAGATTTAATATAAGAATAAAAATTTGATAAAATAGCAAGTTCGTCGAAATGTCTTAAGTTATAATTTAAACTTAACAGGACAGCCGCAGATTCTTCTAGTACTCAAATTCATTAGCAGATTCATTGATGAAAACCCTTTGTGTTCATGTTCCAGTGAAATATCGTCGATCAAACGAGACCTCTTAAAATCGGATGATGTTATTAAATTGAAACAGAAAGCTTCATCTGTAAACTTGAATATTCGAGAAGGTTCATACTTTTACAATTGTAACCTCAAGGTACCGAATGAATATCCCCAGCAGGCAATTAGGTCTGCTACCGGCTTTTCTAGATATACAAAAATTACATGATCAGATGCAAATTATTTGATGCACAAGCAAATTAAAAACCGTTTTATGTTTAAATTAAAAATTTAGGATCGAAACTTTAGAGTCCAGCTTTCCTGAATCATTCTGTAAAGTATTTCATGCTCATGCTACAGAAATTGTAAGAAGATGCGTGGAGCCACCATTAAATAAAAAAGGGTTACCGAAAAATGCAGGACCCTTTGAACCAAAACCATCCCTGTTACCATCTGTTACGTTTTTAGTTGAACATGTGCATCGCTACCCAACAGAACATTGTTCTATGTGTCAAGAACGCTGTTTCCCTGAGGTAAAGATATTAAATACTAATTCTTAAAACTTTTAAAACCATATCCTGTGAACTGAATGAATTCATGGAATAAGTGAAATTACTATAAAAACGGGGTTTGCAGGATCCAAAAAATGTTATTGAAGATGAAAGTCATGATCGGCACGTGGAAAGGATTTTGTGCGGACATCTATATCATCTAAAGTGTTTGATACAATATTTAAAGACACCTCCTTTCGCAGGTAACTCGAAACAAAGAATACTGAATGTGTGCTTTAAATTTAATTCTCAACTTTTGTTTTAGGTGGTAAGAAGTGTTTGGTATGTCGAAACGTTGTCTTTCATGAAAAGTACAAAGTAACACCACAGCTAGCGGAAGCCCGCTGGGCCCATCAGGAAGCAAGAAAACGAGAAATAGAAGAAGTGGCTGAGTTTTTGTCCTAAAAGTTAATTATGATTTGAAAGAGTCAATATATACAGCCTACAGCTACGCTACGCAGGTTTTCTGATCTCATGTAATTCGTCGGTAGTAAAATTTAGCGAAAAGTCGGAAAGATAAAAATTTGTTACACAAAGCAATCACCGAAATCGTTATGTATTGACGTCTGACGTGTACAAAATAATAAATAAGTAGAAACATTTCACTAACTGATTATGTAAAAAAAAACTAATTAAGAATAGTATGAGATTAAGACTTTTAGTAATATGATTTTTTGGTAACTAAAAATAGATCGGTCGAAGAAAGTCTTAGGTATCAGTTTGCATTTCCCAGCGGAGCATTTAATAGTGAATGAAAATTTACATTTAGGTAAATATTTACAAAATTTATTTGATTGTTCACATTAAAAATTTTTAATAGCTCCTAGAAGGAATGTTTAACTTCCAAGCGTAGAATGATTCCTCATCCTCACTTTACAGTTTTCAAAATAGAACTTGTCATAGTTTTTTTCAGCAATGTCGTCTAGTCACGTAGTTTACATTATAACGCTACCGTATTCGTAGTACTTCATGGCAGTACTTTGCATTTATGGAACTGTTTTTGAACTCCATGGAACTATTCATACGTCTGTATCTCCTACTACCAACGAAAGTAGCTTACCACTGAATCAACGACAGTTGCAACTGCAAGGTTCATTTGCATAAGCTTTTCACTCTTCCATACGATATTATTTAACTACGACTACATGCAAACATGCCACTATGCAATTATTGAACTGACTGAGAAGACAGAAGACATCATTTTCATTAAAATATTTGGTATTTGAAACTCACTTTAAATAAAAATTGTGCGAGTTTCGTCAACTGAATAATGTAGACTCATTTTTTATTCCAAAAAGTAAAACATTGTGAGAACTATATTTAATTATGACATAATGTAGTACCAAATAATGACTGTTGTAGAATATTTAATTTGAATTTGATACAAATAAAATAGACACCTAAATTATTGTATTCGAAGTTGTAAGTTACTTATTTTATTATTATTATTATTATATAGACATTCGAAATCCACGTCTGAGGCGAAACTTGTCCTTCAGAAATTTTCTTGCAAGACGAGAGAACTAAAGGAATAAAACGATATGTATATTTTTATAAATTCATATAATATGTATCGATATGTTGACAGGTTTAAAAATACGTCTTACCGTGGGTGTGAACAGGTAAAGTTCCTGTAAGCACACAAGATCTTTAAAAGCCAAATACGCAGTTACATTGGTAATGCTTTCACCAACTCCGTGAATTTCCAATGCCTCTAAACCTAGTTCATGCATCAAATAAGATAATATTAGCTGGCTGGAAATTTTGTTTTCGTTCCTATCAATGCTGTTTAGAAAAACTTTAATTTGTATGCATTTTGGTTTGTATTACGTTTTAAATTCGAAAGAGGACTTCCAACCACATCGCCTGGCTTCCTTTTGAAGCAATTTTCATTTAGCATTCTGGCACATGCATTGGAAGAAATTCCTGTTAGTCCGAAATCTGTCAATTGGGACATATTTCCCTTTAAGGCTAAATCGGTTAAATGAGGCAGATTGTCAATAATTAACTGAAACGCTTCGTCTTTAATTGTAGTCGAGTTTTCTACACCGTCCTGACGAATCCTTACATCACCCAGTCTTAATGAAGTCAGATTTGGAAATTTCTTCGTAATAACTGGCACGTTAAAGCAATACAGACGTTTTACTTCGCTACGAAAATCTAGCTTTTGCAGGTTAGGCATCACTGGCATATCATTGCTAATTATCCGATTGTAGTCATTGTAGAGCAATGGTCTTTTTCCAACGTAAATTAGCTTTACGTCTACCAAAACCTTTTTGAAATCGTTCCAATTAGGCAAATTTGATTCTATATCCCCACAGAAATATGTCGCACCTATTTCTACCTTGCATGACGGAATAATGCTGGCAATCTGATTTAGACGACAAATCATCGTTTCGGATTTAGCTGTCAGGTCTATTTGTGAAAATTTCAGTATTTGTAATTTCTTCTGAGACAAACAGAAATCAAAAACAGACACTTGACATTCTGCCTCACAGTTTGGATGGCCCCCCCAATCCCATGTTCCCAATATACTGTTACCTCCTCGTAAACTCGTCGGGACACTGTCAGGTATGTCGATAATTAGTTGATTTAAAGACAATTTTTTGTACCCTGGAGTGAATAATCGACAAAATATTGGAAATGTGGGTATGTATGTAGATAAAAGATCAAGACACTCTTGCTCATTCCGATGTGTTAATTGTTCTAAGAAAGATATTTGTACAACTTTTAGAGTAATTTGATTGTTTTCTATAAGGCGTCTGGCTCCGAGATTTTTCTTTTTTGGTCCTAACTTCATATCACAACGGGGTAGAGTTAATAGAAACTCTTTCGAGAACCAGATACGCAGCTCTTGTAGGCAACAATAACATGTTTGTTCCAAGACTGAAAGTATTATGTTACTAATTTCTAAATTTAATACATCCAAAACCACTTTCTTCAATTGTGTTGGAGATGACCCAGCTTTGTAGATAGATTTTGACTTTTTTGATTCCTTGAATTCCTTCATATACTTTAATTTAGATGAGATGTTATATTTTTCGTCCAAATTCCCAAGTAAGTTTGTAAAGACATCGTACTGGCGAATAAAATCCGGGGTGATGATGTACGAAAGTTCATCCATATTTGGTAAACAGCATATCAGGCTTAAAACATCTATCCAAGACAGACGACAGTTTTTAATTTCTAAAACACGAATCGATTCACGTAATGGAAGACTCGGCCAGAAAATCTCGACATCGAATGGGGTTGTTATGTATTTTAATCGAACATACGGCCATCCCAATGTGTTGTCATCACAAATCAGTTCCAATGGACAAGTTTTGCTTTCTTTAAAATATTTACAATTTCCGTTCAAAAGAAAGCAAACTTTTATTGCCCACGATAAAGAAGCTTCAACCAAGTTGCAACCTTCACGGGATACCATTCTCACAGTTTTCAAATCATCTAAATCCAGATAGTCGAAGATTTTATGCCACAGCGATTCCTGAAACAAATAAAATCTTAGTTAGATTCACAAATCAGGTTTGTGATAGTGGCTGATGAAACTTCATTCAATTTGAAGTTATATCATATCGAAATTCATTAATACCGTTAACCCGTGAATGTAATGTTCCGCCGGTTCCAAGTTTTGCTGTCCACTGTTAGAATTCTCCATACAGATCGAGATCATATCAGACACCTTTACAGCGGTCATTGGATTTTCCTGCGTTGCTTTCTGCTTGAAATCTAATTCAGGAATTTTGGGCTCTTGTTTACTTTTTCCGTGGTTTACATAATTTTTATCAGGATTAGCCTCAATTGGTGACGAGCCGAAGCCAATTCGGTCGTAGGATTGAAATTTGAGACGTTTAAAACTTGACCCTGGACAAATGCTCTCGGGTGTTTTGAGAGTTGGAGTAATGATCTTGCAAGATTTTGTACTTTCTGAAGGCTTTGTATTCTCACGTATTGCTCGATATTCTTCAATGAGCCGGTGGAAATCCATTTTTTCTGGAATATGAATATTTGGCTTGAACGGTGAAATGCTCCTCTGATTGTTGGAACTTGCCCTGTTTTCATTCGAAGCTTGGAACAATGGCTTTCGTGCATCCTGGACTCTTTGCTCTCCATCGATATTCAGATTCTGACGAGTTTTAGAAATTGCTCTACAATATTTCTTAATGCAATTGATCTTCTCGATTTTGGACATATTTTTCCATGATCTTTTAGCTCGCTTGAAACTCTTATTTCCCAAAGTTTTTTTATAATCCGGCCCAAGGTAACTTGACATAGCTATATGAAAACTTCCAAAACATGGGGCGTCATTGATGGATTCGTCATCGTCACTTGTACACTCATTCGAACCTTAAATATATTGTATAATCGTTCTAAAATCTTTTAGCATAGATATCAATTTGAGGGTCAATATTTATTACGAAATGTTATTATACGAATTAATGAAACAGAAATTCAAAATTATATTATAAAGCTCGGGTATCCTACATACATTCTTCATAGTCTTCTTCTTGATCTACTGCTTCTTGGACCGTTTGAGTTATTGCAACCACCGTTGAAATCGACGTTGGGATGCTAGGTTTCAAAGTTCCAACCAATTGAGTCACCATTTCTTGAAGTATAGATGTGTCTTTGTGAAGGTCTACACAAAGCCCCTCATGCAGCGTTGAATGAGATGAACCCGTTGACTCCGAATCACCATGAGCCCCATCCTCAACTTCACCAACCTCTTGCTTTTTATTCAACGCTGCCAGTGCAGTCTCCAATGCGATAGCTTTACCAGCCATTGACTCTAAATGCGCTGCAATTTTTGGAAGTTCCACCTCAGGAAAACTAATATCACTACTATGATTGATAAGTCCTTCAGCAACTTCTACTGTCGCATCGTCTCCACAAACATTTTCCTGAGATTCAGCCATTCCAACGTCTACGTTTAAATCCCTTTCTCCTGTGTTGTCCTGGTCAATTCCCTCACTTGTAGATTGGTCTTCCTCTTCGTTATCACTGCCGCTGCTATCATCATCGTCTTTCCATTCCTGATTAGGAGTAAGCGTGCCAACAGAAGACCCCATAATTATTTGATTATCTATACAGTAATTGATCAAACAATAATGAAAGACATGCCTGACAGAGTTCGAGTCGAGCGTCTGACACGACACGCCATTGCATGGTTGGTAGGTAGCAAGCAAGGCAAACACTGTAGATAAATGTAGCTTAACGCTTCATTACCATTGATTAAGGGGCTGGCTGCGGTGTTTCCACCATTCACGAACCACAATTATTAATTCAGTTCTTGATAACGATAACGCGACCCAACTCTTTATTTTTTACTGTTTTTGTGTAAAGATGTTGAAGAACACAAAATCAGAACACGCAAAAATATAACACAGCATCTTCAAATTGAAATTCAAATTGTTAGAAATTGTTAGAGTTAGTCTACAGTTCAAGCTTTCAAAATACCATAGCTACAAGTCTGAGCCTTATGATTATGTTGTTGACCATATAATACTTGATAAAAAAACTATTTTTGCTAAATCTGTACTTCCTCAATCTCTATGTAAGTGATGAGTAGTAGAACCTTATTATTGCTTTACGACAAGCGCCAAGGTTGACAACAAGCTATTTTGCATCCGTATGTGAAAATATTGTATTTATGACGTTTCACAGATCAATTGACCTTAGGCGAAAACGCAAGCTTTTGACGCGTTTGAACGTAAAAGTTGGACTGACTCCTGACTCTATAGTATATTTTTCTGAGACCTTCTACCGTCGAGTCGCTATGAAATGAAAAAAATCATACCTTTAAGGACTTTCTGCATAATTTAGTGCGGTTCAAAAAAATATTTGTAATTTAACTCGACATGCTTATTATTCCATTTGGGTCAGGGGTCTCAAAATTTACCTACATTCTCAACAATGGCCTTATTCGAAAACGAATTGTACATGTCTTTGTAATTTTTTAAACTATCATACGTCGCTACGGAGCTGAGATTACAAAAACTTTCCCTAGAGAAAGTTTTTGTAATATAGTGTGAAATAAAACGAAGCCTTCTTTGGAGTTGTAATCATTTTGATGTTTTCGTTTATTTTGTATGCATTGCACTTCTTTGTTTTGTAACAATTCTGTCACTTTTAGGTCTCTTGAATCTTGTTAATATAATTTCCCTTTATGTCACCAAAATATTTTCAACATATTAATTACATAGTCAAAATTCAATATAGTATAAAGACAGTTTTAACCATTTCAAGTTGATCTAAGTTACGAAGTGGCATTATAAATCTAATCTTTCTAAACAACAAATTAAAGATGCATCGATTCGCAGTAGCAACATTACGGCACGGGAGGGATCAGGATTCTTTATATCAATCCCCTCCAGAAGATTTATGCTGTCCTGTATGTCAAAAGCCACTGTCACTTCCGCCTTCAATTAAATCTAGCAGCTTGGTAGATGAGTTCTCCGGGAAGAAAGCCAGAAACCAAAAAGATTGGAAATTAGTGCAATCTGGAAAATCTAAAGAGGGAGAAATCGTTGTTGCAGCTATGTGTGGTCATCTTTTTCATACATTTTGTCTTCGGCATTATTGCTTCGTTTATAGGTAGATAACGCTAGAAAGTCCTTTCAAACTTAAAAAATGTCCTGTTAATCTTTGCATATTTGATTATTTGATAAACTCTCAACTGAACAATTTTGTTATTTTGATTGTAATATCTTTGCAGATCAGGAAATACTCAAAGCGACAGAGTAGAATGCCCTACTTGCTTTCAATATATTAGCATGACCAAAATTCATATGATTGATTACAAGTCTCACATTGGAATCCGGTCAGATTTTGAAAAAGGCTTTAAGAACAAGGCGGCCATGAATCAAGAACTTACCGAGCAAAAAACAGACGGGTTAAAAAAGCTTCTGGAAATCGAGCAATTAGTTGACGAAGCTAAACAGAAATTACAAACTTATAGGTCAGACTTACGGATAATAGACGTTTGAAAAATATATCTTATCTACTACACTACGACTTAATATCTGAACTATACTTAATTAAATGATTTAAATGTAAATGCATGTTGTTGTAGATATCATGAAGATCAATTTGAACAAAGAGCTGCAAATGTACATAAACAAATCGCTTTTAAGGAGGAAATGCTTGGGATGCTTAAAGAGTGTGATCAAGCAATTGACAGAATGCATAAGGAAAATGTTCATTTGATCAAGATGTACTTGTAAGAATTTTATTTTATTTATCTCTGAATATTATACTATTTAATTGAAATTTACGTAATTTACTTCTATTATGGATTTAATTTTTTTTTAAATGGGGACCTTTTTAAATACTGTAAAAATTTCTGATATAACATTATCTCCTTATGTTTGTCATGGTTAAAGATCTCACCTGAGAGCTCATCCAGCTCAAGTATTGAAAGATAAACGAATTCCACCAGCATTAATTCCTTACCTGGCTATTATTCAAGATGATGAAAGACTCATGAGAAAGTTCGGAGAAATCTTGAAACCAATCGAGATAAATGGTCTGAGAAGTGACACAAAACTGCTCATTAAAGAAATTTTGGCAGACGGTATGCTATATTTGTTTGTATTGGTTGATAAAGCATCTGTTGCTGAAAATTATTATTATTATCGTTGTATAAATGAATTGAAACAATACAGCGGAGCCTAAAGCGAAAGAGGAAGAAGAAAGAAGGTCCAAGCATATTGCTAATTTACCTAAACATTTCTATTTAAAAAGAGATGAAGTAAATCCAGTGGTTGTAAAAGTGCAACGATCATCAGTATCCATTTTTAGCAAAGCAGTTCTTGACAATGACTCATTGCAACAGATTATGGAACAAGTCAAAAATCCAATTAAATCTTTAAAAGAAGCTCACCAAAAAATTAAAACGCAGAAAATGGGACCAAAACCAGCTAAGAAATCAAATTCAGACATCCAGATACTATTTGAACATAAAAAGAGACAAAGTGAATCTACTCCAAATAGTCATAATCATAAAGTAGATGAGGATGAAATTCTGAAAAAAGAAAACAATAATGCTAGGAAGTGCAAAAGTGTTAACCCAATACTAATTACTAACTGTAAGGTGCCTAAGGTTTTAATAGTTAAACTTGAAGATTTAAAGTCAGCTAAAGACAAAGGAGATCATGCAACTCCTGTTGACAATACACAAACCGGTAATACGGACATTTCAAAATGTGAGGATGTTACTGATGCTAAAAATCCTTTGCAGGATTCTAAAACTCAACTGAATGCAAACAAATCTCTCTGTGATAAACGAACTCAGTCAAAGTCAAAACAGCAAGAGCTTTCGCCATATGCTAAAGGGCACAAAGAAGCACAGAAAAATGAAATTAAAGGGCGTAAGTCCAATTGCACGATGGATATTGTGCCTAAAGGATCTGTTCTCGAAGTTTTGTTCGAAAATTTACACGACGGTGGAAAATCTGATGCAAGCTTTGTAGACGAAATTTCCCGATTATTTGTACAGAAACAATTATCACCTTTGAATGTTCATGAAGATGACAAGCCAACTCATCAGAACGAAGTAGATGATAAAAATATGGAGGTTATCGAGTATAAAATTGAAGACAAGAAAACAAACGACCTTGATTTAAAATCCAATAGATTGGATGTCGAGAATGAAGTTAAACTAAGCGAAGTTATTGTAAATTCTAATTCAAATCTCGATACGATAGGATATGGAACAAATAGTGTGCTTAAAGGTATTCTTCCTGGTCCCTACATAAAGACTCCTAGACCCAATAATGACCATCTTTTGGAACCAGTAACGGTACGAAAACAATTGCCTATTTATCTTTCAAAATGGATGAAGAAATTACCTTCAGCCCGTACGGCTACTTCAGATGCTTCGACCGTGGGTCAGCAGCGACTACCACCACCCCCACTTTCACAAGTGCCACGACATGCTTATAATATGCCTCTACTACCACCCTTGCCGGGAACCCCACTACCCTCAGCCCAAATAATAAAGACTCCCAGAAAGATGTCTACTACTGATTTTAATTCTGTCCGG
>JAQGAA010001812.1:0-14405 GCA_034696425.1 Isotoma viridis | reverse complement strand
CCGCTAATACCGTTAGTTACCACTTAATACCACTGTGATGGTATTTATCGTGAAAAGGTGGTAAAAGCGAAACCCTGCTCGTATACCACTAACAAGTAAGTTATAGGCAGGGGTTTTAGTGTAATATTAATTTTTATATTCGGTTTAACTAAATTTTATGTCGTGTTTGCATATTTGGACCTTCTTAAACAGTGTACTGATTATAGTGTAACATTTGCACCAATAATTTAGTGTCTTTCTTAAACGGCCACCTGAAAAAACTCGTTTTTTTAACAAAATGTCTATATCTTACATTTGTGTTATCATTTATATGTTATATGTACAGAAGCGTCATATGAGTGCATTTCATACATCAATTTTTTTTAAATCGCCTGGATTAATTCAGGCACTTAGGGTCAAACTAGGTCAAAATAACTAGGCCCTCATTCGAATTCGAAGACTTTGAATTAAGGTATCTAAGGGAAAAAATTTTCAAGTAAAATTCAGGGCTCAAAGGTCATGAACGTTGCCATAACTCAGGTTTGAAGAGGTTAATAACAGACTTAGGATAAGTGCATGGACAAAATGGAATATTATTATAATCTATTTCATTTCACTTTCTGCATTATATTAAAACATTAAAACGAACAAAATCTCTTACTGAAATCTTAGGATCAATTAAATTGTAATTAAAATTTCTAAACTTCTGCCTGATTATAGATGCCGATCTCTTCGAACACCTTCCAACTACTTAATAGTCAACCTGGCTGTCTGTGATTTTTTAATGGTTTCGTTACTCCCAATGTGCATTTACAATAGCTACTACGGGGGCCCCGTCGTTGGATCCATAGGTAACTCCTTTGATTATCTTGATATTAGATCAGAATAGCATGCAAAACTTTAGAGTCAGAGTGATTTTGAAATAAGCTTTTAGAAAGTCAGGTATCCGGTGACATCACATTGCCATAAACCTTTATTTAAAAAATAATTTCCCACATGAGTTTTTCTACAACATCCTCTCGCATCTTCCTACCCAAATTAGTTTGAAACACATAGTGTGTAAGTAGGATGATTGCGTTGAGATGATGTTTGAGAGTAATTAAGTATAAAGGTTTCCTTAATTCAATACAACCTTTAGTGAGTGAGCTGTATGCAAAACAACTGCATCACCACATAGACACGTGAGGTGTCAGAATTTTAAACATTATGTGTTTTTAGTGTTCTATGGTAGAATTTCAACCAACACCATCTAAATTTCCTGAACCAAAGGGAACTGTGGTGTTTCAAGGGACCTTTTTCAGTACCCTAATTAAAATTATATTTTTAAATAAAACTTTAACATGATATTCAAGGGTGAAAGAAGCCACGAAAGTCTGCATGTAATCTTCAGTGATACTAATAATTTAAAATCATTATTGCACCGTCTACAATACCACGTGTACCACTTCTTTAATTATTTCTTTGTAACAAAATAGCTTCAAAATACTATTAAAAGGCTTTTTTAACTATTTTTGTTCAGGCTGTGAAATCTATGGATATGTTGGGACTTTCTCAGCAATAGCTTCAATCTATACACAAACTTTGATTGCCTATGATCGTTACTGTGCGGTCGTCCGTCCAATGAAACTTATGGAAAAATTAACTCGTGGGAAAGCTACTCGAATGATGAAAGTCGTATGGCTATGCTCGGGAATATTTTCAGCGTTACCATTGCTCGGACTGAGTAAATACGGTTATGAGGGTTTTTTAATAAGCTGCTCTTTGGATTATTTGTCCGAAGACATCTCATCTCGGATTATCGTGTTTATTTTCTTAATATTTGCTTACGCGATCCCTTTGGTAGCAATCACTTATTTTTATAAAAGGATCTTTCAAAAGGGGCCTGGAAAGGATGTTTCTACTAGTGACTCTGGAGACGTTGGTTCAGAGACTGAACTGAGTAGACTCAATCGCAGGTACCACTAATTTCAATAATTTTTTAATACTGCAATTATAAAATAATAGAAATGATCATTCTCAAAGGTAAAAGTAGTCTACAAAAATTGGAGATTTAATTTAGAGATTTGTTACACTCAAGTTTAAAATTCCACTTTAGTAGAAATCCTATAATATCTAATTCAGAATACAAGGAGTAAACATTTAATAAAAACTTAAAAACGGTTCATTGATTTCTGGAAAACGGTTAGTTTTCGCCATTTCAATGCTTCAAAAAATACACAACTGCATTTTTTAAAGCAAGTTTACTACACATATTTTACATGTAAATCATGCAATTTACAGTAAACCTGGTAATTATTAATGTTGAATATTGATTTGACTAATAAAAAAGCAGTTAACAAGGTCATTAGTCATTGAGCACTATTGCAAGGCCGATCTGGCTTTTTCTGATACACTCACATCAGATTTTAGAAGCAAAGTAGTAATTTCATAGGTCACCCAATAATAGTTACACTGCCAACCATAATGTCGAAATTTTAATTCAATTGTGAATCGTAATACCTTTTATGTGTTAGCTAAAAATTATTATAGGAGAACTTATTTGGCTTCAAAAAACTCTAAAATATCCTAAAATTCCACAGAACATCTTTTTAAAAAAATTGGACGATGTATAAATATAGACAAGATTTGAGCCAATGGAATGGACTTGAACATATAAGGCCTTATTTACATAAAAAGTTTTTCATTACGCAGAAAGTATGCCAATTTAAAACTTGGGCCTAAATTTGTTTGCAATAATTTATTTGATTTTTTAAAACCGTCAACTTCAACCATCTGTGTCATAGCTCAGAAATGCTTAAACTTATATTAGAAATTCTACATGAAACCGGTTCAGACTTTTTTTATAAACGGAAGAAATTAATAATATTCTTAATCACATTTGCTTTGCTGTTTACAAGTTACCGAGAATGGTCATTAACATTATTAAAAAACAAATAAGCGTTGTACTTCTGTTTGATTCTGAGTTTTCTGATTCCATAGTCGCCACCAAGAAAAGAAGAAAAAAACTGAGAAGAAACTAGCTATAATGTCTTTGCTGGATTTTTGCTTGGACGCCATATGCTACGGTAGTCCTTTTAAGTGTATTAGGATTCAAAAGCCAGATAACTCCTGTAATTTCATTCAGTGTAGGCTTAATTAGTAAAATTGCTAGCTGCGCAAATCCGTTTGTTTATCATCCACAATTCCGCCAGGAAATTAACATTTTGTTTAATAATGAGATTATAGCCGAGGTTTGAGAACTTCGTTTGATGAGGATTTGAATAGCTCTTTTATTACTTCGTAATTTGCATTAATATTGTATTTATGAAAGCGTCTAAGGTTGATGATACTGCTAGAAAAATAAAATTTCATGAGTAGCAATATTAAAGACTGACAAATCCAAGTTGTTTTAAATTACTACGTATAATATTAAGTACAAGGTATGATTGTAGTCCTCTTATAAAATTACAGAATAGAATTGTGTGATATGCATTAGGCTGTACATGTTACGAGTTAAAGTTCTTATCCATACCATAAAAGTAATACTTAGTTCTTACGTCTTATTAGCAACACAGGGTAATTATTTTTTGTCAAGAATTTATGATTTAATTGATAAAGTTATAGTATTGGATAAAAATAGTATAAGTATAATATTGTTAGTTTAAGATTATTGATCAGACGATTTGTAAACCATTACTCCTGTCGCCGACGGGACGCTACAACGACCTTCTCCAACTTCAGGCAAAATGCCAATAGCGCTGTAAGGATATTGGATAGCTCGTTGTGATGCGATCATTGACCTGTCTAAACTTCATACTATCACTACTTTCCGCAGAAAGTGCAAAGCTTCAATTCTCAAAAACGAACTGTCTTGCCCTGTGCTAGCTAAAGTTAAATAAAATCAATGAGAAGACAAGTGTTTAATTTAATTAATGCTCAACTGTAAAATCGGATTTATTACTCGACTAAATATACCAAAAATCAGGAGCTCAAAACTAATGATGTCCGTTTAACATTTAAATGCTTCTAAAAACTATTTCTCAAATTCAATTAACTTATACACTAAAACACAAAGAAAAGACGGTAACTTTTTAGCTCCAAATTACACACAAAGAACACAATAGCCAATTCACAATTTCACTTTAAACTTTAAACACAATACATCACAATGTTAAAAACACAAGTCAATTGTTTCCTTTCTTAAATACTATGTACTAAGTTTAAAAGACAACCTATACCACAAGTTATTCACGTACACATTTTATTTAAAAAGTCCATTACACTCAATTTTAACTATACACAGTTCAAGAATATTTAAATGCACTGAATTATATTAATTTACTATTACATACTTAAAACTATTATACTTACACGATAATCTAGACATTAAAACTATTGTTCTAAAGTTTAAACACTGCACAATACATAATAATGTAAAAAGGTTACAGTTTTATCTTCGTAATACCTACTGAACCAAAAGACAACCTACGCGTTGAAATAAATGACAACCTACGCGTTGAACAAATGACAACCTACGCGTTGTATACATGCAACCTATGTGTTGAATAAAAGACAACCCACACTACAATGGTAAAGACTAATACACAAATACCCTTCGCGCAACTCAAAATGACGAACCAATCCCAATTGACAATTTAGGGCAAACCACTAACTCTCTATACTTACAATTACAATGCTGAAATGCACAATTTGCCCTTCCTATATTATCAATATAAACTTAAATTACCTATTCTTATAATACTAAAACAAGGGCAAACTCCATTAGGGCAAATACTTATACTAGGGCACATACTTATATACTAGGGCACATACTTAGACTAGGGCACATGCTTGTATTAGGGCACATACTTGTATTAGGGCACATACTTATATTGGGGCACATACTTATATTTTAGGGCAAACACAAGCGATTTAGGGCACATAAAAAGAAAATAGGGGCAAACGCTTTAATTACTCATTCTTCTTCCAGTGATTCTATATTTATATTAAAAAATGAATGTTTAGAGTATTTCTAAGTTAAAAATTACTGAATTTTTGCCCGTCACCGACAACTCCTAAATGTTATTTCTTATTAGATTAGCATTAGAAATCTCACGGATTTAGTCCGTTCCACTAATTGTGATAGTTTTAAGAACTGTGACTACGTGTTATCTGATGTTAAAATAATTGTAAATCCTTCTATCATATAAATCCGTTGCTACAAACATGTTTTTGGCATTTTTACGATGATGATGCCATTTGCACCCATGAACTGTAATGGTAATTTAACTTTCTCCGGGAAAGTAGGTCTAGAAATTACAAAAAAAACTGGAAAATATACTTGTGAATAATATTATAGTCATGAAAATAAAAATTATATATCTGTGTTTTTTTATAAACTCGTACATAATTTCTAATCCCTTGAACATAAAACAACATTCAAATTCCCCAATCCCCAGTAACTAGCTACTTTAATCTTTGCATGGGCTTATAAATGGGTTTCAATGAAGATGTTTGTTTAACCTTGTTAGGATTGTAACTCGTCGATTGAATTTAATATTTTAAGCTGGACCCTGCATATTATATTGGTTACTTTGTACTTACCATAATGTCCGTATCAGTCTTTATTATTTATTGAAAATTTGGAATTCAAATTATTTTCATTTGTAGCAAAACTTTAACGTATTCCAATGTCATCTCACAGGAAATTCTATTATATCGCAAACACCTTTGTGCCATTGCTTTCTGACAGCTCCTTTGAGGGATTATTGGCACACTTTAAACTTGCTGCGTTTAATCATCTCTCATCTCATCGGGCAAGATATATATTGGAATGAATGGCTCTTTTCATTGTTAGGTTCATTCTTAGAGCTTTCTTAGAAAGTTTTCTCTTTTCTTTCTTAGAACAACTTTCCTACAGTTATTTGTGCGGCATCGTCAGACTTAGGTACTTGTGACGACTCCTGCATACAATCTTGAGTTTAAATTTTCTAATTTGTAAAACTAACTGCTTTTTATAAAACTGAACGTGAGTACTGGCCCGAGTACCCGACTGTACTGGCAAGTACAAAAAGGCGTGGTTAGTTGAGACAGATAAGATAGGAATCCGATTTATTTGCTCTACATTTTAGATGATAGAACAAACCAGAGTTGTGTGCTGTAGGTTTTCTCTTCTGTATAGCATCCAAAGACTCTTTCAATTGTGCAAGTTTACAAGGGATTCAAGGGAATGATGCTAATCACTTTGAGCTCTGCTTTGAGTTGTACGCAGTAAGAGGGTATTGGTAGTTAGAGAAATTCTTAAACACATAAATCCATTTTTTTGTGTTTGTCTTTTCTATGGGAAATTAACTAAAATACTCTACTGACAAGAGTTAATATTAATAAGACATTTTTAGATTGACACATGAGTGGATTAATGGAACACCTTGTGCCATTATTAATAGGAGAATTTTAAATGCGGCTTTTTCTTTTATTCCAGCCGCAGCCCCATAAGATCCCTTCCAAACCATCCCAAACTCAATTAAAATTTTGCGTAAAGCATAGGAACATTACATTATATTTTACAATTAAAAACAGCATTCATTCACTATACTTGCGGTATAATTGAAATAATGCCCGCTATTTCTCAGCGCTCACCTCAATGCATGCATAGTGTACGATGCCCTTCACAAATCATTCCTTATGACAATTTTTATTTGAATAAAAATTAAAAATTTATGAAGCTGAAGATGAGTGACGTGAATGTTTGTGCGTTTGTGAAAATGACATTTAATTCTAGGGAAGTAAAACCCGATCACGGGGCTTATAAGTAGTGGGGGTGGTTATAACTTATAACATTGTTTTAATATAAATTTTTAAATAAGCTTCGACAATCCGAAAAGCATTATTATGGGTGAAACCCATTATAAGATTGCTCATGTCTGTCTGTCTGTCCGTCTGTTGTCTGTCTGTCTGCTCTCTAACTTTCGAACGGATCAACTTTTTCGAAATCTGATTTCAGATATCAGTTAAGGAGATCAAAAGGAAGGTCAAGTTCGTTAATGGGTAAGTCTGACCACTCCTTCAGGGTCATGACCTAGGTCGCTCAAACTTAATATATTATAATATATGCATATGGGGTATCATTAGAAAGCTCTTGACCTCTGCTTTTTAACTGCACTGTCAAAATTTCAAAAAATTCAAAAAACTTTCAAAAATTTTATAAAATTCGAAAAAATTTCAAAAATTTCATAAAATTCAAAAAAAATTCAAAAATTTTCAAAAATCAGAAATTTTAGAACTTTCAGAAATTTAAAAACAGACAGACACAAAGTCAGAGGTTTCACCCATCGCTATATTGCGTTAATCAGTTTATTTTAAACGAGAATGAATGCGTCTTATAGTATTATACATTCGATAGAGACGGATGTTACATGATCTTGGACTGTGTCGAATGATCGAGTGATTAGTCGGGCCAAGTGAGTTTCTATTGTTGTTAGCCTTCTTTCTCTTCTGCTGTATTTTAATAAAAAACTTTTTTCTATCAAGAAACACTATAGTAAACTGGAAGGCATTTTTTTCTTTTAAGAGGGTTGAAGGAAGTTTTCCCCATCAGTTCTTGTTATGTTGTAATAAACCATTTCAAAATCGATATATAAAAGTGTTTTAAAACTGATGAATATATGTATATTGAATAATTTATATATTATATATTGAATATTCAAAAATTTATATATATATATACAATACACAACCCACGGATTTAGAGAAATATTACACTAATCACTCACCCCACACTAAAACCAGCACGTCCAAAAGAACTACTTTAAGTAATACTGAATATAATTTATGACTAATGAGACAACTCACCTTCAAAAATAAGTGTGCTAGATTTCTAACAATAATTTCACTGTTAGTGAGCTATGAGGTCTGATTATAGAAGCGAAGCGAAGAAAGAGACAGTTCTTAACCAACTACCTGATTTCACAAAATACTTCAATCTTTTGCTCCAACTCCAATTCGCATTTGGTTATTTCATGTATTGCTACAGAAATCCTAGAGAAGCCAGAGATTCTAGATTCACATGCGCTTTTAATCAATTTCCAAATCTTCTCTCACTCTTCATCCTTCGCTTCACAATAAGCCATTAAAAATAGATGTATGAAAGAAATCCAGTGTTTTTAAAAAAATATTTAAAATAAAAATAAGAGCTTTTTTCGTACGTTTTTATAATAATCACACTCAATAACTTAATCCATGGTATTAATATGATTGAGCTCAGAGGCACACTTATTGGCAATGATACCCCATTTGCATAAATTGACAAAAACGTAAAAAAACTACATTCGTTTTTTAACAATATTTTGCTTAGCCTTGTGAATCTTGAGGAAACAAAGCTTTGCAGGATTCATGCACAGAATTTGTAAACAGAGAGGAAATACTAGTCGACTGTGGCTACGTGTACGTACATTGAGATACTTGAGAGGACTCTTGTGATTTCGTTGTGAGTGCATTAATAAAAATATCATCATTCCATGCATGAAATAATTTTTTCAAAAATAGTTTTTAATTTTGAAATATTAAATCGAACGAATTCCACATACTTTTAGAATAAAGGTTTTAGTATGATACAAAATAATTACTTCATTTTGGGGCTTTGTGTTTAGTTTTATTATAATTTATTTGCATGGCAAAATAATAATTAATTGACAGTATTTTCATAAATTATTACTCAATTAAAGTCATGTCAATCATCAGGTAGTTCAGATTAACAAAAGGTAGCGAACGTATAGACTAATTCCTCTCTTATTAAAAAAATTAATGTCTGTTTTGCTTAAAAATAGAAAGTTTATAATTCGTCTTGACTGAATATAATATTTTATTAGATATTTCTTAAAAGTATTCACTTTTTACATTTTCAAACAAACCCCGTTTTTGAATCTGACTGCATTGCAATTTTCTGAGCACATACGCGAAAAACTAATCCCATAATCCCAATGCAGTAGTGGAAACACAAGTTTGTTCACCAAATTGAACATGCACTTCAATTCCAGTATTTATCATAATATTGTTCCCATAAATTTAATTACAAGTAAACGGGTCGATATTTAAACCAGTTCTGAGCATAAGAAATATCTATGTATGACAGCAACAATCCTATACATTTACCAAGAAAAGCTTTTTAGGGTTTGATTACAAAACAAGGATTGAGAAAATAATTAATTTAACTCTGAGGTTTGCTCAAGTGCTCGTGAAGACACTCTCATCCTGCATCTTACAAATTATTTACATTTGCTAAAAATGATAGAATATGTATCCCTTACTGTCCGACTCTAACATCTCAGAGAGTTTGGAAGCAAATTCTACTATCATACACATTAAAGTAAGCGTTTTCTAGAAGGACAGTGTAGATTTAAAAATACAAAAATAGATGCATTCTATATAAAATACGAATATTTAAACTAAATACATAAAGGCAAAAACATTTCATTGCTATAAAAAAGGACACCGTAAAATTAAATTTAGATCTCCGGGGGAGGGAGGCTCTTTATTTAGATATTAAATTTCACGTAGCACAGTTTCACCAATTCCACTAACTATACTCAAGTTTTTGAGAATTTTACTAAAAAAAATTTGAATTCCTTATACATTTACAACTCTCCCAAACATTTACCATTAGATTTTGTTGTTATTAGGGTTTATACGTAAATGAGGAAAAACATTTGCTTGTAATCTATGCTATAGAAAAGCGTTATTTTTTTATTTGCTGAAAAACATACACACGAGTTAGACTACATTCTGGAGGGATTTATTTCTTAAAAAACACGCCGGGGGAGGTCTTAACTTGAGACAGAGATTACTTAAATTATAAGTAATCTCTGAACTTGAGATAGGTTTGTAAATTGAGTTAGTCCGTATATTTAAATATTAAAGAAATTAAAATAAAATGAGTAGTTTACAAATTTATATTGACGGATATAAGGGGTTAAAGGTCTGCACGGAGAGTTCCAAATACTTGCAAAATGAGTTCTTTTAAAATAATACATAGTCAATATAGGATATATTATTATGCTGGAAGAAATCTGTGCTAGGGTGATATACGAATACGACTATGAAACAATGAACTATGTATCTTGTTATTTCTTGTGGTGTTTGTGTTGGATTAGAGAAAAAGCAAACACTTCATGCAGTCTTCTTCTGCTTTCATTCTCCGACCAGAAGTACACATTCTAAATGTAGTATCTTGTAAAATGCATATTATTTCATTCATTGTTATTATTTTTCCATTAATTGCTTGTGTATCTTCCTATGAGGCATTTCCAATTTATGTAGTACAAAAGATAAAAGATTTAAAATCTGTTTAACATCTGACACCTCAACCTTCAGCTACAGTAACACTTAAAAATATAACGTTTAGACAATTGAAACGTTACAATAATGGAGGAGGATTAAAATATGCAGCTACTGATTATCCAATAAAAATTAATTTTAATTACCTTGTATTCTACCTTGTATGCTACTGAAGTGAACAGTTAAAAAACCAAATATTTTTTTAGGTTTGATTACAAACAAGAGGTTTTATGCTGACATTACTGAGTAAAAAACCCGGGTTTGTTTTATGAACATTTTCAGGGTTTTATTTTTGTAATTAGCTAGCTTGAATTGAAACTTCAAAATCAAAAGGATTCATTTAAAAGAGGCAAAGCATCATCTTCACAACTAAAAGTTTGTAATGCTTTGTTCCATAGAAATAACGTAATGCATTTTGAAGACATTAACCCTGTATAACTTCGAAATTGACTACACAAGTTGAAAAGTGAATGTTCCATGAAATAAATCCTATCATAAAATGTTAAAAATAGCATAATGTAAGCACCTTTTAGTTTAGCAGATCTTGTGAACAACTGCATTGTGCATTAAGTCACTTATAATTTAAATTATGAATTATAGGAATTCTTATTTTATTTGTTTTTACATTATGGGTAGTGGTGAATTAAAAGAGTGATGGAAAGTGCATGAAGAAAGTCGGCTCAAAAGTAAAAGAAATCATGTTTTCTCTCATCTCCTTTCACTCTCACTGTGATTGTCGAACAGACAACATGCAACTCTTGTTTCTTTTCGGGTAACTAAAAAATGGAAATTAGCTTTGACTCAGTATGCAAATTTATCATATTTGTAATATATTTTTACTTTCTCCTGCGCCAGGACATAGATGAGGAAACGTTTAACACTTTTCTCAATTTCCTTCGTTTCGCATGGACATAAGGGTTTACGTCAGTTCATCTCAACTTGGTTTCCATACTATACACTCTCATGTATTTTAGTTTTTAATACCATGTCCATTTTTGAGATCAACTGCATTTGAAATTATAATCATAATCAATCAAGCCAAAAGTTACAACTTCAGTTTTATTAGAAATCAGTCGATGACAACACTTTATGATTTTAGGGTAAGTTCTATTTCTAATAACGATTTTTATTAATTCAATTCATAATATTTAGAAAACACGGTTGATTGCTTTGCATTAATTTAAGGTAGTACTTAAGTATTATTCCCATTTATGGTATTTTTAAGTTTTATAAAGACGCTGGAGTATTATTAAGAGTTAGGGGAAATTAATAATAATAATAAATGCTTCATTATAATCAATACGATCATAAAAATCTTAATTTGACATGCTTAATTGATGAAAAAATCTATTTACGGATACATTTTGAAGAAAAATAATTCTGTAATATAAAAGTATTTGCATTTTTGCGAAACTCCTTTTTCACTTAAAATTTTCTCTTTAAATTGGAATTCTGAATAAATAAGCCAAGGGTATGCTCATTTCTAGTCTTCCTTATTTGCTTTGCCCACATTTTTAAAGTGCAAATATCGCATGCGATGGAGAGCAGTTTCAGTCCGGAATAGTTTAACAAATAACAATGAGTGTTTTACACAATCATGTTGACATGTGATCAAAGTTTAAATAATATAAATGCCTAATGTTAAAGATAAGGAATTCGATTAAGCTAATTAGAAAATAACATGTGATATGTTCTGTGTTATAATGTAAAGGGAGCTTGCATTCAGTGTCATTGGAAATTGACACGTGTAGCATTTTATATGCATTTTATACGGGCGTTTACTACTCTATGTATAAAGATTAATATGTGAGTACACTTGTTTTTCAGGAAACGTTTGCCCATGGTTTCATAAAAGTACTCCTGTCTGATCTTCTAAGACAATGAAATGAGGTTCTTATTGAAGAAGAAAGGTTGGAACGTTGGATGGACTGCATCGTCGTCTTCCTTCTCTATGTTATCTTTACAGCCATCTCAAATCTATTCACCTACAATGGGATTAAAAACGCTGAGAATTTATTACATAAACCGAATGGAAGATGTAATTACAATTTACATCAAAGTGCACCAAAAACGAGACATCTTATTCCTATCATCCGAAATTTCGGTTAGAAACAAAAAGGACAAGAAGAGCTCAAAAGAAATTACAATCCTTTTGCAACATACTGCTTTTGCGATTTGTCGTTATAATCGGATTACATGCAAGGAATAAAAACATTGAAGACGAACAACAAGTTTATTCTATATGGAGTATTACAATAATTAAGTGAGATGGAAAAAGTATTTCAAATCAATAAATCTTTAGGACACAAGAAAATGAAAAAGGGCTGGCATTTCCCTTAATGCACAAAAACTGTTTTTTACCCGAAATTATATTTTTTTGTTATACTTATTTGTGTGAATTTGTAATGAGTTTTTTATTTTATAATGATATTCATTTAAAAATTGCACACCTAGTAAATCTATGAACGAGTTAAGTTTCAATGTTAGGATATGGGATTTGCGATATCACCTGTTGAATTCAAGCCTGAGTCATATTTGATACTTTTGTAACCAAAAACCAATAGTTTATCCATAAACTGTTTTGACCTACTCAAAAAATTGTACGTTAATTTGATTGCATTGACTGGCTTTTTTGGGTTGTTTGGTGGTATCCTTTTTGGTTGTGATTTTCTGGGTTTAATTTAATACAATTTCAAGCTCTAGCAATTGAAATTTTAGATTCATTTCTTTAGAAAACAAAGAGAAGAAAAAAAGGAGTCATATTGAATTTTATCAGCTCATTTGATCATAAACCAAAAATCAGTATTCGTCACGTGCTACTACTATTATTGCCCTGAGTTGTAAGTACGTAAGATACAAAATGATTGTAAAGGCTGAGACCGAAATAAAAACCTACCTACCTACTATATTATTTACCTGAAAGAAGTTGATAAATGCCCTATTTAATTTCAAACGGGGCTTTAAATTAAAATTCACCCTCTTGATTTTAATTTTAAAATCCCTTTAAAAGATTTTAACGAAAATACGAAAACTCCAACAGAATTAAATGGCATTATTACCAGAAAAAATTAGGTCCGATAAATACACACATTTTTTTTGTTTAATCTGCAACATCGAAACGAAGATTGAAACGAGAATAAATCCTATTTCAACTTTTAAGATTGAGCATCAGACATCAACATTTAGATCTTGTAGTTATAAAAGACTTAATTATCACGTTACAAAATACAACACACAATCTAACACCGACTGGGTTTATTTTTATTTTTTTCTAAACCCTCTACTCCAATTCCATCGGCTTTGGTTGATTTAACTTTTCATTTTTGTTAACATAATATCCTGGCCACACAAGAATAATCATAATATTAATAGGAAGCGTACTAGGATTTTAATGCGCACTTCAAATATTGTAGTGTGTGCATCTATAAGAGATAGAGAAAATAACGTGCAAGAGAAAGCATTTTTGTGAGAGAAATATGGGAAAGGTGTTATCGAGTGAAAGGAGAAAGTGCAACAAGTTTTGCTTATTATTTTGTTAAGTATCTCACAGCCCGTTCAATCACATTCTGTTCGTATGGCACCTAATAGTAAAGGAAACGTTCACAATAGCCATAAATATTCTAATTTCTAAAGTAATACCAGTTAAATTTGCTTTACAGTTTCAGTTTCGTAAGGAAATTTCAAAACTTGATATGTTGCTTTTACTACGAGCACAGTTCCGAAAAACATTCATTCTACGCTTGAACTTACAAACTAGTCAGTTGTGAATTATATAATGTTATTTCTCAAACTATAAAGACCATGTTAACCATGTAAAAGCATCAAAGTATAACTCAAAGTAACTTTCCAGACGCAAAAATTTGCTATATACTTATTCTGATCAAAAATCAAAAATGAGGAGCAGAACTATTCATGTTTCACAAATTGATAAGTGAAAACGAAGAAGATAAATATCTTACATATTATGCTTTGTATAGCTTTAGAGTTTGGAATCGCATGAAGGTAAACAAATACGTTCGGAACATGAAAAGGTTGCATGTAGTAAAAGGGTGTAGAGGGAAGAGAAAGGTGCATCATGGAGAAAGCTGGTTTACCGGCATGGAGAAACTTGATAC
>JAQGAA010001811.1:0-14407 GCA_034696425.1 Isotoma viridis | reverse complement strand
GGTAGAGATCCGTCCTTTTCACTAAAGTGCAGCATCAGCATTGGAATTTCAATGTGGTCCCATTCGGACGAAAATGCCGTTGTAAAATTAAGTATTTTACCTAATGTCTCCATTACAGCTGTGAGATAACCGCACCGAGATCGCATATATTGCCATGATGGATCTTTAATCCAAGGACTTTTGAGACATTCAGGTAGAGATCCGTCCTTTTCACTAAAGTGCAGCATCAGCATTGGAATTTCAATGTGGTCCCATTCGGACGAAAATGCACTGACCTGGAGGGTTTTGATTGCAGAATTGTAATGAACTTTTCGAAATTTTGGTTGAACACAAAAGGGGCAAAAGTAGTCAAGGTTTTCACTCGTTTCAAATTCCCATGTATTATTTTGTTTTTTGACAGTCAAAATGAAAAAGCGACAAGGCCACTTCAAAATGTCAGTTGGGAATAAGTCAGTCATTGGGATGCTATTGCTATCTTTAATTACAATAAAAGTTGAAAATGGATACGATCTGCGTGTATAGTCGTTAAATAGCATAAAATAATTAAGCGAGAGTTTCATAAGGAAAGTATTTTCGCTAGTAGAATCACTTTTGATTATAATAATATGAAGGGAACAGGATTCGTAAACCGCTAGCTTTACAGGACTAGATTTAAGGTTATGCTGAACTGTATATTGTATATTTTTGGTGTCTTTTGTTCCATAAATAGTTCGCTTGAGATTCATATTTTCTTGCAATATTTGTTCAGCTAAATCCATGTACTCGATTGAATTTGAAAAAAGTTTTAGATGAACTGTGCAATCTCCAAACATTCTTAAGTTTAGCTTGTTTGCAGCACAAATCGAAAGAACTTGAGAAATGTAAAAAATAAATATTTGATTCATTTTGTAAATGTGTTTTACAAACTCTTTAGTAATAAAGTTTTATTGCAAAAGTATATTTCAAAATTGAACTGTATTGATGTTTGTCCGTAGGTAGAAACTAATCCTCATTCGTATAAATACTTTACGTAAGAACAAAATAACTTAAAAAATTGTCGCAGCATTGGAAGAACACCTTGTAAAAATATCTTTTGTAATAAAAAAATAATCTACCATTAATAATTTAGAGTTTTAATTTACCAAGTGGAACAAACAGGTATTTATCATGGTTGCTGTGTTTATGGGTTATAATGTTTTTACCCGGTGGTAGAAGTACCGGAAACGGGATAATTACCTATAGTCTTTTCACGACGAATGGGCAACAAGGCTTTTCTATTCAGCAATCTATACATTATTTCTAAGTTTTAAGACCTAAAATATTTTATATAGTTCTTTAGTTGTAAAGAAAAATAAATTAGTGTACAACAATATTATAATGGGTTTATTTTGTTCGCAAATTATGTTTAATGACGTTCAGAATGATACCCGAAAAATTAATGATACTTCTAAGCCTAAATAGGCAGTACTAAAAAAATTTCTTGCTGTTTAATATAAATACATCTCTGCAATATAAACATTAAATTAGATCCCTTGGGGGAGTTGATGTTCAAAACAAATTTTGACACCTGTAAGCCAGGACTGCGAAAACAACATTTTATTTTATTTTACTCACAATAGAATACAAATTAAAAATTAAACTGAATCAAAGGTAAACAACCAAATATTAAAAATATTTTCTTCTCACTTTTGCATTTAAAAAAAATTGATGAAATTAAAACCGGATTTCAGTAAAATGGCTGTCGCACGGGAGAAAATACCAATTTCAATTCGGGTTCTTTTAAATCCGTAATATTAGCTTTCTCCATCGTAATAGGGCTTACTACAGTTTCAAGACTCCCTACGGTTATACGGTTGATTGAACCATATGCCCTCGCCAATGCTTTATCCGTTGCATTTGATTTCATGCATCCATTACTTTGCGATTGATTTTGAGTCAAATTGACATTTCGGAACATTTTTTTTAAGTTGTTCTTATAAAACTCGGTAACAAAACATAAAGTTGCTACAATGTTCATGCATCCGATTACAATAAAAAGAGAAAATAAATTCGAAAATGAAATCAAAAACACTTTGTAAGAGCCTTCAGTGCTATCATTATTATTCTGTTCTTCTCTCCTAGCTTGATTTAGTTTTATCTTGGCTTCTACTTTATACAAATCTACCCAAAAATTTGTAAACCCCAGAGCCGACAGTTTTTCCATTGCTTTAGTGAATTCGTATCGTATGTGAGACTTAAACAACCAGTAGTAGTTGTTCATTAGGAGATTTTCTTCAACCCGAAAGCAATTAAACTTTGGTAATAAAATTTGAATACGAGGTTGCACAGAATGAGTTGAACTAGATGCATAAATGGATTCGTCATAAAAAGCGTATTTCGGATTTAAGCTTGACATTAGTCGTTTTCTGTCATTATTGTTAAAAGATATGTTGCTGAATACGTCAACAATTTCATCAATTTTGTCTAAGATGCCATGTCTGACAAACTCAGACTCAAGGCTTAATAATGCTCGATCTCGAGGTTTAAGAGTTATATACAATACTTTATATCCTGCATTCACAACTTCCGTTAGGTTTTTGTGTGGGATGATATTGACAGGTGCAATGAGATTGCTGGTTATAACATTTTCATAAACTGTTGCACAAATAAATATTACCGCAGCAAACAGTTTAAAAAATGATGGTAACTGGCATGCTGGAGCTGTTTGTTTTAGAATTATCATTATTAAAATTACCAAATTGTTGAAAGAGTTTTGATTTTTCCGACTTGACATTCCAGAAGCTACTATAGCCACGAAAATAGTTTGTACTATGAATATTCCCCATACTAATGGGCTGAATGGTTTGAACCAAATGTCAAGCGATATTGTTTCTGATCTTACAAAGTGATCACAATAAATTAAGCGAGTTCCAAGCATTCCTGCAGAGTACATTATACTTTGAATACCTTTGTCGGGTTCACCAATAGGAAAAAAAGGCAAAATTCCTCCATAAGTAGAAGCCAGAGTTTCGACCGGTGAAGGATAGTATAAACTTGTGAAATTGAGCATTTTACTAAGGGTTTCCATTACAGCTATGAAAAGAAAGCACTGAGATTGAACGTATTGCCATGATGGATCTTTAGTCCAAGGACTTGTGAGGCATTCAGGTAGAGATCCTTCCTTTTCCCTATAACCCAATATCAACATGGGAATTTCGATGTAGCCCCAGTCTGACGAAAATGCTCTGACATGGAGACTTTTAATTGCAGAATTGTATTGAACTTTTTGAAATTTTGGTTGAACGCAATAAGGACAAAAGTAGTAAATTTCCTCATTTGGTGGAAATTCCCAAATATTATTTTGTTTTTTGACACTCAAAATGAAAATGCGAGAAGGATAAGTATAAAATTCTGATTCTGTTGGCAATGAGTCAGGAATTTGGCCATCACTTCGAATTATAACAAAAGTTGAAAATGAATCTGACCTGTGAGTATAGTCATTAAATTTCATGTAGTAAAAAAGAGCTACATGAAAAGTAGTTTCGTTAATAAAATCCCCTGCAATTATAATATTAAGGGAGCACGATTCAAATACAGCAAGCTGTAAAGGGCTAGATGTTCTGTCAAGGTTAGTTGCATCTGTGGTATTTCTGGTATCTTTCGTTCCATAAATAGTTCGCTTCAGATCTTTATTGTCATCCAGAACTTTTTCAGTTAAATCCATGTACTCAATCGAATTTGAAAAAAGCTTTAGGTGTACTGTGCAGTCTCCAAACAATTTCAAGTCCAACTTGTTTGCAGTACAAACCGAAAGAAATTGATAAATGTAAAAATTACGAATTTTACTCATTTTGAAACTGTATTTTACAAATTTAGAGTATCATAAAAGTATTTGTCAATAGTTAAGTAAAGTTAACCAAGCGTCCTTTACTGTTGTTTGTCCATGGGCAGACAATATACAACACTTATTCGTTTATACATACACCATACACCTTACGTACCTTAGTACGAGACAAGTGACACTAATTATAAGCTGTGGAGACATAACCAAAGAGAAGTATGGAAAAAGGCTAGTGAAAAAGTATGTTTCATAATCCGTATATTTTATCATGAATAATTTAGTTTTAATTTTCTTGTAGTAGAGGAACTTAATTAAACATGAGCATATGGATCCTAAAGTATTTCTTATTTAAATGTCAAATATATATTGAACCAGATAACCAAATAAAATGTCCTTGTGCAACAACAGCAACTTATAAAATATTTTTTGAGCTTGAGAGGCCTACACAGTTTTATGTCGATAGTTGTAAGGAAAAACAAATTGTATGTTGACTGTAATATTTTAATGTGTTAATTCTGTTTTGCAAATAGTGCCTTATGGTTGGTCAAAATTATACCCGAAAAATATTGACACTTATGAAAGTAAACGAAGGAAGAACGGAGTGTTATGCTTAGCTTCCCCATCCTATTACGTAAACATAAAATTGTAGTCACGAAGGGACTTTTAATGTTTCAAACGAAATTTTCAGACTATTTTAGCGTAAAGACATAAAGAGCTTTACTAAATAGAAAATGAGTAATCTCTCCAGGGACGGGAGTCCTTGAAATTGGTAAAATATAGCAATGGCAATGAAACTATAGGAAATTAAGTTCGTGTAAAGCCGTAATGGATTTAAGTTAAGTTCCAGAGTTTCAATCTACCTTCTGATACCTTCATTTTTTAAACCAGCTTTAATTCTCTTCGCACTCACCATTTTATATGACTTAAGCTTTGTTCTGGTTGACTGAACTGTATGTTGCCAATAAAATTTTATTAGTGTAAAATTCCATTATTGAGGCAAACTTAATGTCTCAACCAAAATTCAAAAAGTAATTATAAATTGCGGTCCAACGTGATATTTGATTTATAAATTATTTTATTAAAAAAACATGATACCCGAAAAGTTCAAAGGTACTTGTGACGGAGGAATTTCATTTTTAATTTACATTCTCTAGTTCATTACTTTACTGGTATCTTCTTTGAATACCGATTTTTTAATTTTTGAAGTCGTATGCACTCAAGGTTTTAAAAGACAACGTTCATAGATCCTTAACTAAGATTTAACTTTAATTAATTATTGTTGGAACAAGTGTATGTATAAGACAGTCCATAAAACTACTTTTATCAAATCGTCAAAGGGATACAAAGTCATTTGAAAATATTATCCATAAATGATCATTTGATAAACTCCTCAATTCTTGAGGTTTCTTATGGTCTGGAGTGTTGCTTCTGCTTCCAATAATATGATCCATACTGTCCATGTTTTGATGGTGGTCTCGATGTTGTAGATTGTTGTGAAGCACCAAAATGTACACTTCCACTAAGAGGCGCAGACTTTCCAAGGACTCTGTCCATCATTCTTTTCACAGCAATGGTCTGAGGTCCACGGTTAGTTGCTAAATTTTGCAAACCCCAGTACTCATTAATTGGGTTAAGGACATAATTTAACTAGATTTTCATTCATAATGCTATTTATATCAGAACGTGTGTCAATACCATAAAGAGGTCCACCGATACCAAAAGTATCCCAACAGCCAATCTCATTATTAGGCAAGCTAGTTAATGCTTGAGGAAAAACCATAATCATTCCAATGCTATCTCCTACTTCTAAGTACCCACTGTTTTCTATAAACGTTCTTCCCACTAATTCTCTAAAAAAATAAGCAATGTTGTGAATTTCATATTTACATATCCTTGTTGAACTTCCTGTTCTCATCAGTTAAACATATACATACCTGCCAGTTAAACAACCATGAAAGAAAAAATGAATCAAACACTTGTGTCTTTCACATTTCTTAGGTACAAAGTAAAACCCTTCCGTGTCCATATAATGTCGATTCAAACCTGTAACAAACTCTGTTTGGTCAAAAGTCCTCAATTGGTCTCTGTATTTTCTAGGATTTGCTGAAAGTCAACATATATTTATTAGCAATTTATAAAATCATACTTTTAATTAACTCTAATTCTAAAAAAAACATTTAATTTTGTAAAAACCTTGTGGTTCCTCTCTCATATCGTGGTCTGATCCATGAAGAAATCCAAGTGCTTCAAAAGCACCAGAGAAACCACAGTTTCCTATTAATGTTCTGTTCATAGCATCTTGTGTACAGGGAAGTCCATAATTATTATTTGTGGGCTGTTTTGAGGAAAAAATGTTTTATTTTATTTTATGTTTACTATTTTTAAGTTGTAAGGATATGCTAATTAGTTAATTATGGAATTTTCCCATTGTATACTTTTTTTTATTAAAGTCTAAAGTACCATAACAAACTGGACATCCTGAACCCGAGTCATGATTCTTTCAGGGTTTCTAATGTATCTTTCATAAACTTTTAAAATGTTTAAGGTTTGTACTGAAATTTAAAATAAAAAGTTTACATTAATTCTTTTGTAATAAATGTATTTATTGACGAAATTTTAGTTAAAAGTTTTTTTAATTACCAGGAGAGAAAAAAGAGTTCCTTAGACCAGTGTAAACATACAAACGCTTGTTTCTGAGGTTTGTTGGATCTTCAATATACCCTTTGGCAAAGTAATTTTGAATGTCTGTGTGAACCAGATTTGTATCATAGAATTCTGATTCAGTAGCATTCCACAATTTTGTACAGTTTTTATCATACTCGTCCACTAATCCTGCTGGTGAACCACATCTGTAAAACGCTAAAGACAACAAAAATTACGATCGAACTATTTTTTTTAATTCTTTTAACTTTTTGTAATTAATTTAGTAATTAACTTTAATACTTACTTTTTTTTATTAAATTCTAAAGTACCATAACAAACTGGACATCCTGAACCCGAGTCATGATTCTTTCAGGGTTTCTAATGTATCTTTCATAAACTTTTAAAATGTTTAAGGTTTGTACTGAAATTTAAAATAAAAAGTTTACATTAATTCTTTTGTAATAAATGTATTTATTGACGAAATTTTAGTTAAAAGTTTTTTTAATTACCAGGAGAGAAAAAAGAGTTCCTTAGACCAGTGTAAACATACAAACGCTTGTTTCTGAGGTTTGTTGGATCTTCAATATACCCTTTGGCAAAGTAATTTTGAATGTCTGTGTGAACCAGATTTGTATCATAGAATTCTGATTCAGTAGCATTCCACAATTTTGTACAGTTTTTATCATACTCGTCCACTAATCCTGCTGGTGAACCACATCTGTAAAACGCTAAAGACAACAAAAATTACGATCGAACTATTTTTTTTAATTCTTTTAACTTTTTGTAATTAATTTAGTAATTAACTTTAATACTTACTGTGAGAAAAGACTGCTACGCCATGGATCAGTGAAGAATAACTAAATTGAAATTGCTGAGCAAAAGTCCCTCCGCTTGAAAACCCTGACAGAGTTATTCTTTTCTCAAATACGTTAAACGATGCTGCGTTTGAGAATTTTAGTTAAAAAAGTAATTCAAATTTTAGAATTTTTGAAAGAGTTTTGTAATTAATCATATTTTTTAATCTTACGGAGTTTTCCTGGTCGTTGTCCATTGGAAAAAACCAAAAACCCCAAAAGCCCTATTGTTAAAATTTCCTTGTGAAAATACATTTTACAAGCTATAATTATAGCTAAGGTAGCCAGCCACAAGGTCTATTTAGAACTACAAGGAAACAAAGACTGGCTATTTAAGCCTGAGTCTTAGGATGTTTTTATTAAAAACAAGATGACGAACACGTTAATATCTACGGTCACTAGAGACTAGAGACTAATTGGAAATTTATTTGTGTAAGTTATGTAACTTTTTGTTATTCATTTCACACGAAACCACGTACAATTTGTTGTTGTATTTAATATGAGCAATTTTATGTAAAAAGGATAAAGTATATAATTCATTTCATGGTTTAATAATAGTCTATACATTTATTTTTTACTAGTGAAAACTCCTGTATGATATTGCCTAATTACTATCACCGCAATTTGCTGCTGCCAATAATATTTTTCCAGATGCCACATCATGATAAAATCTTATGGTTAACAGTGACTCTAAAAGTTAAAGTAGATTTAACATTAAATTAAAAATAATTCTAGGTTTTAACTAAATAAACTAATTTAATTAAGTTTAAATTTATTAACTTAGATATATTATTTTTAAAAGTCACGATGACGGTATCATTTTTATTTTCCCAAGCTTTCCCAAAAGTTATTTTATGCTCTCATCAGGAGTACATGGATTAAATCAAATTTCAAGAAATGACTGTATAATTATATTTGAGGATAAAAATTATTAAACTAACCTTCTAATTACCGTCATCATGTCTTTTAAACTTATACAACGGTTGACGATGGAGTTAACTCAAAACTAACTTATATTATCATAAAAATAAATGTTATTAATGAGGAATAATCAAAAACCCACTTTTTAACGCTTGTTGTCCCCACACTTATGTGCTATCATATCTAATAGTGAATGTTTTGTGTATCCAGCAAATTTTTTATCGTAGTTTTGACGAAAACCCGAAATTATCTAAATTATATTATGAATAATAATAAGTTGTCTCTCAAATGTACTCTCAGAATGTAAAAAAAACATTTACTTTATTATAGGCAACTACAACCAATACATGAAATACTTCTAGTTTCAAAATTTGACTAAATATAGACTAATAATAATATTAAGACCCTGCTTTGCTCCAATTTAGAAAAGCTTACTAATTAGATAATTAACATGATAGCTAGTTAGTGAACTACGAAAGAATACTCTTATTACAGTAGTAAAAAGTAACATTAATCTGAAGCCCTTACAGCCCAACCGACTTTATTACAACCATTCTTTAGTTCTGTCCCAACAGTAAAGGAATTTTGGCAAGCCATTCGGATTCTTTCAGCAGTTGCAGGACAATCAAATTGAAAGAACGTTTCATAGCCTTCTTCCTTACGGGCTGATTTTATTGCTTCCTTAATGGCAAAGTAAACAGATGCTGACAAATACAAAGGTGGCTCGCCAATTCCCTGGAATATTTAAAAAATAATGAATAATTAATTGTAACAAGTAAATGTGAAATAAATGAGTTTAACTTTGAAGTTGAAGTGAACTATCTAACCTTTGATGAATAAACTGCCCTAGGATTAGGTGCACCTCGAAGCATAGAGACATAAAACTGTCTTGGAATATCCCCCATAGCAGGAATTTTGTACATCCCTGGCCCCTTAGTAATCAAGTGACCCTTGGGTGAATACAATAGCTCTTCCATTGTAAAAAGTCCATAGCCTTGAATAAACGCTCCTTCAATTTGTCCAATATCCACTGCAGGATTTAAGCTTTCTCCAACGTCTATAACTATATCTGTCCGTAGGACTGAGTGGTCACCGGTAAGACAATCAATTTCTACTTCGGAACACGCAACACCAAATGTTGTGTAATGTGCGGGGTCAAGTTGTTCTTCTTTTTTCTCAAAATTAAAGTTTATATAAGGAATTCTGCAGAAGATAGATTATAAATGTTTGAAAAAAACAACACATTTCAAAGTGCAACATTTACATAGGTAAATGAAAGATACATAATATTATATTAATTAAATTACTCATAAAATCCAGTTGCAGATAAGTTAACTCTATTAAATATTGCTGCTGAAACCCACTCTTCCCATTTTCCATTAGGATTGGCTTTTCTAAAAGGCTCGAGTCTCTTTTTCAATTTTTCACATGCTCTCTGAAATTAAAAAAATACTTTACAATTTGGCCCCATTTTACCGGAAGTTGGAATTTCAAAATTTCTAAGCTATCACTTACAATTACAGCCATGCCATTTAGATCAGATGAAAAGCTTGCACATGTTGGAATTGCATTTGGAACTTTATCTGAGGAAGTTTCAGAAAAATAAACTTTTTCTGCTGGAATATCCAAAGCTCGACTTGCCACTTGGACCATTTTAGTCAAAAGTCCTTGACCCATTTCTGTCCCACCGTGATTAAGGGAGACAGATCCATCACCATAAATCATTACTAGGGCACCCCCTTGGTTCATAAATGCAGTATTGAATCCAATATCATGTTTCATAGTTGTTACAGCTATTCCTCGTTTCTTCCACCGGTTTTTCGAATTGAACTCATCAACTTGCTTTTTCCTACCGGTAAAGTTTGAGTTTCGAAGACATTCATCCCAACACCTTTGAATTGTTACGTTGGTCATTTTCCATCCGGTTGGGGCTATATCTCCTTCTTGCTTTAGATGCATTGCTCGTATCTTATTTTTAAAGAGTTTGTTATTAAAAATAAATCCTTATAAAATTCTCATTAATTTGATTTTAAGGTACAATCTGAAAATTGAAAAAAATGCTATTTCCGCTTACTTCCTCTGAAGATTTGCCCAATTTTTCAGCCACAGCATCCAACATAGTTTCACCAAACATTGACGCCTGTGGTCCACCATATCCTCTAAATGCGGTGTTACTTGGCAAATTAGTTTTACACACAAACCCATCCAAATCCCAGTTGGGGATTGTGTACCCATTATCAATGGTCATCAAAGCTTTTTCCATAACCATAGGAGAGCCATCCCAAGAATAGCCTGCGTTTGAATACAACACAGCCTTGATGGCTTTGATTCGTCCATCTTTCATAAAACCAACTTTATATCGACACAAAAATGGATGTCTTCCCCCAGTCGCTAACATGTCATCCTGTCGGTTAATAACTGTCCTTACAGGAACATTAAGCTTCTGTGCAGCAATAGCAGTAGCTAGAGCTACTGTCATACTCCTAGTTTCTTTTCCACCAAATGCACCCCCCATTCTTTTACAATGGGCTTTGACTCGGTTACGTGGAACTCCAAGAGCTCTTGCTACTTGTGTTTGAATGTGATTTAAGCCTTGAGCTGAGATGAGTATATCCATTTCTTGGTCTTCTTTGGGTGTGGCTATGCAGGTTTGTGTTTCCATGTAGAAATGCTCCTGTCCACCGGTTCTCATTTCTCCTTCGATAATCATATCGCACTCTCCAAAAGCTTTTTCTGTGTCTCCACTTTTTAATTGTTTACGAACATGGTAAGAATTTCTTTCGATGGCTTGTTCAATAGTTACTATTGCTGTTTGTTCTTCGTATTTGATTTTGACAAGTTTCGAGGCTTTTTCAGCTATTTGAGGATCTTTGGCTACGATAAAGCCTATGACTTCGCCGCAACATTTTACCTTGGCAAAACTCTTTTCATTTAAATTTATAAACTTTAAAAATCAACGTACTTTTAAAAAAAGTTACCTCTTTAGAAGCAAATAATTCTTCGTCATCTTGGATCAATCCTTGAATATTTCTCTCTGGAGGGATAGACGAAGCATCAAAAAACTTCACAACGCCAGGTAATGCCAGAGCAATAGAAGGATCAATGGATAATATTTTTCCATGTGGGATTGTACTAAGGACTAGTGCCCCGAAAAGTTCTCCTTGTGTTGGGGCTACATCATCAGTGTAAGCTGCTTCACCAGTTGCATGTTTCAACCCTGATAAGTGAACTATTGGACGTCCAACTAAATCATGAAGCTTTTGGTCTTTTGGAACACTTTGGTATAGTTGGACTCCATTGGTGTCTCCTCGAGTTATGGGCTCGATAGCACTTAAGTCTTTCTCATCTATGAGTACTGACTGATTCCACCCTTGCTTTGAAATCCAGGTGCTTACTTTTAGGAAGAATTTGAAGAAGAAACTGCATAGATAAGGTTTAATTTTGAATCAGGAACAATTTGTTAATTTCATAGCGTAAGCATTTTACTTTTAATACCTTGGAGCAAGGGACATTCTATATGCAACCATCCCACCAGGTGCATCGTATGCAAGAGAAATGTCTTCTCGAAGGATTTTGGAAACTTCCTGAACAAGATTTTTGTTCCAAGTCCTATTACATATAAGAGCATTACAATTTCTTATTCATCATAAGTGGCATATGCATTTTAGTAATCTTTAAATCTCCATTTGGTTTGCTTACCGTCCTTTCAGAAATTCTGATAGCGAAGCACTCAAAACTGTAGTAGGGCCCATTCCTCCGAAGGTAAAACAAGAATCTTTTATAGTTAGAGACTGAACATCCAAAACAACTTTCATGCATGAATTCACAATGGCTATATCATCTTCTCGTCTTCTAGCTTGCTTAACAGCCCATACAAACTCATTCTACAAAAAACAAAATGTTTGAAAATAACAATTGATAGTACATTTTTTAAAAACTTTAAATAATTGATACCTCTGCTGTGACTGGGATGTTAATGCTAAGTAACAATTCATCAGGGCGAATTACCGTGGTACGGTAACTTTTGAAGAACGATTTATCAATTTTAACCACTCTGGTCTCCCCTGTTTTATATCCAAGTTGTTTATTGTTTTAAGATCTCATAAAATTGAGAGAAATATAGAGAGTGCTTTTTGTTACCTGATGAGACGAAAGTAGCTGTACTTCCAACAGCCATGAGTATTGGATTGAGGTCAGAGATAGGACTTGCTGTAATTAAGTTGCCACCGATTGTCTAATAAAGCATGTATTAATAGTGAAAATCTGGTACTGTTAGAATACGTGGTAAAATTTAATGTGAAGGTTTAGAATGAAATAATAAAAATACGCTTACTGCAACGTTTCTAATTTGCTGGCCACCAAACCATTGCAAAATGTCCCTAATCGATTCAAAAACTGTCCCTTCTGAACGTTTGGTCTCTGAAGTTTAATTTTAATTACATAAGTTAAAAGCTTCACGTCAATATTTCTAAGTTGAGAAGACTAAAAAATTGTCATACTCTTTTCTTTGTGACAAAATTTCTCTAGCTTTGAAAGGGTGACTGCAGCCCCAACTGAAACTTCAGACTTTTTTGAATTGTCTATTTTGGTAAGCTCCGGTATTTCATTAATTTGAATGTAAACTGGGTTGAATTGGCTTTTGAATTTAACGTCGACTCCTTTACAAAACAAAACCAATTAAAATGCTTATTAGTTATACTACTACACTGAATTCATACTCTTTAGTTTAATAGGAAAACTCATTTCCATACCTATTTCTGTGTTTCCACCAACAAGCTTAGCATTCGGAAAACTTTTCTTAAGCTCAATTAACTCTACGAGTGTTTTCGGTTTGTACCAAGTTACTTTTGATTCAGGTCCTATGAACTTCAATGATTTGTTTCTGATTGACTCATTCAACTAAAAGAGCAAATATTTTTATCATTAACAATTTCTAAAACAAATTTAAACATGAATTTAATCATGCATTTGTAATAAAACTACCTGCAGCTCAGGAGGAAAAATAATCTCCATAGTAGAATCATAAGGTGCAAATTCAGATTCATCAAAAAGCATATCAGCCACTTGTTCCAACCCAGTAATATCATACTCTTTACAGCACTTTCCTCCCTTAGTACCATTCATACAACACCCATTCGAATTCCCATTAGATAAACCATTTGACATCTCTTTACTTTTACAACACAATGTCTTGAACCCTTCCATTATCGGCCTGTACCCAGTACACCTACAAAGATTACCTAAAACAAACAAGTACAAGCCAAAGAAATTCAATGAAATCTTTACAACTCATTACCGGATCATTTTCCACCTCAGATTAAATTTCAAACAGTGTCAAGTATGACATGACCTCTGACCTTGAAAAGCTTCTTCCATTTCATTTTCCGTAGGATGTGGATTATTTCTTAGTAAAGCATACATAGACATAACAAATCCAGGGGTACAGAAGCCACACTGTGTCCCATGACTTTTGGCGATTCGTTCCTGAGACAAAAAGAACATGACAGAAAAGAGATAAGAAGTGTCACATTGCATTAATAACGTCGCATTACCATTGTCAAATTTGATACCTGCCAAACTGTCTTTTATAATGTCAAACAGGTTTTCATGTTAAAGTGAAGCCGGCCACGTGCATAACTTCTGAATGTTTTCATCTCGTTTGTATAAAAATAACATAAGCTAGAAGTAGAAGCTTTTAATACGCAAAGAAAGCAAACCTGGACAGGATGAAGCCCCTGTTGGATACTACCGATGCCTTCAACCGTGATTATTGCTGTTCCATGTACTGAACATAATGGTGTGAGACAGGCGTTGATAGCTGAGTTCCTTAAGAGACAAAATTGTACAAAAACAACATTGTTATACAATTTAGTAACATTTACTTATGCAATAGACAGAAAATTTTTAGAAGATTAGTTGCAAATGCGATTATGTAACAAGAAGTAATGATGATGCAGAGATGTATAGAATTTATTTGAGGAAAAACTTACGAAATAGTTTTACTCTCAGGGTCATATCGAGATTGCATTACAGTACATGCCCCACAGCCACCCTCTCCACAGCCTTCTTTGGAACCCACGAGTCGTACTGTTATACATATAATTAATGGTCAATCAATAAGTGGTGATATTATAGTTAAACTATATTTTTTGGCAAGACTGATTTTTTTTTTCTATCTCTATTTAAGTAT
>JAQGAA010001810.1:0-14410 GCA_034696425.1 Isotoma viridis | reverse complement strand
TGCATAAGACGACCAATTGGTTTTTGTTACAAAAGCATGTATAAGACGACGTCCTATCTTAGGGGTTTTAGGGTATAGATAACACAGTACAAACAAATATTTTTAAAAAACGATTAAATATTGTCATTCTAGACTTGTCCAAACTGGGATTTGCTATAAATTGATAGAACCTCCAGAATACCTAGTAATTATTAAAATTATTGTAAACATGATTTAACTGAAACGTTAAAGACTCATCAATAGCTGGCAGCGGACCAAGCCATGACTTTTAAGAGCTCACTGCATATATTATTCCCTACATAACATGCATGAGAACAAAAATTTATTAACAAATTTTAATGACTACAGTTAATCAGTCAACAAAGTTTTCTGTATAAATAATATTGAACGTTGGCTACGTTGGTCAACATTATTTTTTTAAATGTTCATGATTTCATAATCATAAGATAACTTTTCATGCTGACAACAAAATATTTAGTGACTTTTAGTTCTTTTTAGTTTTTTAATTCGTAATGTAATGTTCTCGTAATTTTAAATGAAAATTCGCACTTGCATAATAAGAATAGCCAATAACAATTAAAAATGTTCATCGATTTAATTTTTAATTGTAATAATAAATTGCACAAGTGCGTTTTTGAGACTCAAATGCGGATAATTATAATTATACGATTGTAAATAACTAAAGATAAGTTATTCATAAGAATGATAAATAGATAATAATAATAGCACAGAGGTAAGATAATAATAGTATGTACTAATCTTTCCAACTCTTATTTTTAACTTTTTAGTAATGTCTAGTACGGTACTAGGATTACATTACATCATTTACTGAGATTCTTAAATATAGATTAAAAATTAATTTATGTAGACCTTTCGTCATTCTTGCAACTCAAAAAAAAGTAATTTCATAAAATCTGAAATCTCATAAGCTCAAAAACCAATCATATCATCCAGGAAACTTATTAAAGCGTTCCAAATTAAATTAAAGATTTCCACAAGTGTCGAGTTGCACACACTATGATGAAATGACCAATTGACCCTTAGAAATGGAATGTGACCCCGCCCGGCCCGTTATGGTTCATGCATTCACCGATTCACCTTCATTAACAAAGAGAATGGGACTTTTTCACGCTTGCGTACTTGCATACATGATACGACATGTACATGACATGACAAATGACAGCATGGACAGGGTGCATTGCTCTGCTCCGTCCAGTGAGTCAAAGTCTACCAGCTACTACCGTTTGTTTTCCTACCCAAAATACATTGCATCCTGATTCCGAAAGGTTTGAGATTATTGAGATCGACAGGACAGGAGAAAGTCAAAATAAGGACATCGACATATCTATCTAGAATCTAGATGTTGGACTTCAATTTCCGGTAAATCTCCACTTCACACTTTCACTACCATTAATTAAATCATGTTTTTTCAGCAAAAGTGATTAAAGATCACAGTAATCATATTGTGTATGTGTATTGTGATTGTATATTATAATTTTACATTTTATTTGAATACGATTCGGATAGCTAATCTGGATGGTCTTCAGTCAAACCGGAAACCAATACAATATGAATGGGCTTCTCAAACATTTAGGTCGTATCTTAGGCGTCAATTAAAGGCATACACGACTACACGATCGCTGTTGTTCATTTCATATTTTTGGTTAATGTATTCCATATTGATGAAGGCTCATTTAAAATTCAGATTATTCAGTCAGAATTTTTTAAATAAAAAACATATAAAATTAGGATTTTTTCAGTTGGTAGTTTAGTAAGTTGAGGATAAGTTATTTAAGCATCGATAATACGGTACGATAAAGCTGTATTATATTGGAGTAATTATTTGACCTATTAAATATCGCACAAAGTTAATTATAACGCATTTTTAGAGTCAGACGCATGCAATTATGCAATGAAATGCAATGCAATATAATAATGTTTGATGTTTACTATTTTTCGGGGCAAAGTTTGAAGATTTCTTCACTATGCCATCGTGTCGATGAGACTTTGTACGTTAGCTAATATTATTATTTGTTTTACGAAAACAAAAAAGCATCCGTCTCATGTTCCTTCACTTTCAGCTTCAGTTTTGTCAGTTCTCTAAAAACGTGCAGGGAATCATTTCACAGTAGTCAACATTGGGTTATCCGACCTTATTACTTCTTATCAATTTTGATTATTTAGATTATTTTTCCCCGTGTTTCCAAACCTAACTAAATTAATAGTAAAAATGCACCTTATCTTATCCAACTAGTCTACTAGTCCATTGCAACTGAAGAATTGTCCTTTGTAAGTGTCTTCTTTTGTTGTTTCCATTTTTTTAATGTATTTCATAACATTCAATATTTTTTCTTCGATATTTCAAGTTAGTCGGGAGCCTACCTTCCGTATGGCCTCGTATAAAGATAGGTGATATCCAATTCATTTCAAGTTATGGAAGTTTTATTTTAAAGAGTTTTAGTTTAATTTTAAAATTGCAAATTGTAAATAGTTTTATTTACTTTAAACGTTGAACGTATAGTTAAATTATAGTTACAATTTTCGATTTCGATGTAAAAGTTTGAAATTATACATCGAAATTTAGTAGAGTTTTCGAGTACATGAGGGTAAGCACATTGTCATGTTACATGTCAATGATGTCAATGTGCTTACCCCATTGAGTGCGTTAGCACATTGTATCTTAGGAAGAATATAGATAGATAGAGTGTTGACTAATTGAAATTCTATTAGATATGACCACAGAATGGTGACGGTTGTTGATGAATTTTTGGGAGACTTCATCAGGGACATTGGAAGAGGCATCACCTCTATCGTTTCACTTGTGGAATTCGTCTTGGGTGTTAGCTATTTCTGTGGACAGAAACTTGCAGAATGGATTGTAGCGACTTATCTAGTTGCTGCGGAAATTGGTACTCAAATCTGGGGATTAATTCTTGTGTTGGGTTCAGACCTATGGGATTTTGGTGGGGGAGTAGTTCGTGCGTTTCTGCTTTTATACTATGGAATTTGGATGTTTTTTGAAGGTACACAATTAAGCATTAAGATGAAATGTGATAGGTGAGATGCACTTACTACATACATATGCACAACTAATGTAACTGGGTTTTTTGCCTTACTTTATTACAGCTTTCTACATGTTTGCTGTGGATATTAAAGCACTGTCCGTTCATGTTTTCTCTTCTGTCAGCGAGTCCCTTAATAATACTCAAACAGCCGTGGTCTCCGAATTTACGCGTGCCTTCACCGATGTCCCGACTCATATCTGTAACACTCTTGTCTTCGTCGGAGAGTCAGCTATCTCCCTAGGCATAGTTTTTCAGCGAATTCTGCAAGATTTTTGCGCTCAGATAGTATTGGCACCGTTTAATGTATTCAAAACTATCACCAACGTGGGTTATAACATCGCGTGCTTCCCAGTCTACCTTAGCGAACAGATGCCCATCGCAGCTCATGTTGGACTTGCTGTCATTGCTATATTTTTGAGTGCATACTGGAAGCTGAATTTGTTTTCCCTTGTCAAAAAAATTCCGTATGCCTTCAAAAAAATGTTTACATGGATTTGCAAAATCTACGTATTCCTCAAGAACTCTAAAACCATTGCGCAAGAAATCGTTAAATCTGGAGGTTCGTATCAATCGTCCAGTCGCAGCCCTAAAGATACCACAGCTCTTTGTGTAATTTGCCAAGATGCCACAGTCAGTTTTATTTCAATGCCTTGCAAACATGTTTGCCTTTGCTTATCTTGCGTCAAAACTTTGGTTGATTTTGATAATCGATGCCCATTGTGTAGGGGAACTGTTACCAGGTTCGAGAAAGTGTATATTCCAATGTAAAAAAGTCATACTTTAACTTTATTGCTATTCTCGTGGAGTGATCATTGTATTCATGTTTGTGAAAACAGACAAATTTTACTGTACCGAAACATTATTTATAGCATAACATTAGATGAATTAATTTCCTCTGTAATTCACTGTAGTAAGCCTACAACTGCAGTTACTACAGTATACATGTATTACTTATTTTTAAAACAAATGCATGCAATTTTAATTAAGCATTTGTATTTGTGTGACTTTGTTGTGCTGATTGCTACTTTTATACTGAAGAGTGAAAAATAAATGACATGACAGTTATTCGTTACATGTAGCCTAGCTTACGTTAGTTTTATTTGTCCGCATTATTAATGTATCTTTCAATACTCGTATGAACCTATTTTAAATTGGTAAAATTCGAAGAAAGAAAACAATAAAGTATTGAGACTGAAATAATATTAGGTCAAAACGTCGGACCATTGGCCCCGACCCGTGGGTGTGATAGTAATGAGTAATGAGGTCTTAGCATTAAACGTTACGTATCAACTAAAAATTCGCCTTTAGGAATATTAGAAGGATCACTGTAGCCTGATTGAAGCTCAAAAAACTGTTAGAACTGAATCAAAACAAAATCATCCGGAAATAATTGAAACATTGTCGTATTGAAAAACTTTGAAATTAATTTAACTGAATTTGTCTTTCATTATTCATTCAAAAACTACAAAAACGATTTACCGAATTTCATAGCGTTTTAAAACGTGAGTTTATTCTACTTTATCTTATCCCATGAGCTAATTTAGGAAATATTCACCAATCGTTTTTTTAGAAAATGGTCAATAGTTTGCTCATGCCGTTTAAACGAAAAATAAACGAAGTTAAACCAACCACCACCGACTGCTGCTTGCTTATTTATGATATAAATGATAAAAGTTTTTATTAAAATGAATGGACACATGAAATTTAGATAGATAATGGTAACAATGGTGAGTTGGAAATAATTTCGAAAAAATAAAAGAACAATTTAAGAACACAGGACATATTTATTCAGAAAGTGAAACCAAATACCCAAACAATCAAATAGACTTGAAAACAGATCGGTACACAAACAATTTTACATAAAATCTTTGAATTTATAATTTATGCTTACATCTAATTGCACTTTATCTTATTCCTAAAATTACGGTTGTGAAACAAACAAACCAGTGGATTCTAGTCTGTTGCTGGGATTATTGTGAGATTCTTATAGTGTGCGAATTACTTAATAATATAGGAGAGAGAACATGTCACCGTTTTTTCATACAGAATTATTCTACCTGCTGGTGGATGACAATTTTATTTTATTATTATTATTTAAATAACACATAGCCAAGATATCAGAGTTGAATTTAAATTTTATAACGTTAACATTTGCAGCTGTGCCTTAATTAAAATCAAAACTGAGGAGATTACTAAATAGATGACAACATAATGTTAATATGGTAAAATCAGATAAAATTCTAATAGACAGTGTATTAATTTTAAGCATATTGTAAGTCTTGATTATAAGAACAATTAATATATTAGCATGACTTTAGATAGATATTATTAGTATTCAATCAACAACTATCATCTCTTCTTAAAGGCTTGGCAGTATCCGTATGAGTTGTGTCAATTTTCTGATTCTATCTACGCATTTGAAGAATTTGTTAGAGTATTGATTCGTCCAATCTAATCTTATTATAAATTGACCATATGTTATAATTATGTTAAGCTGGTTGAAAATTACCAATTTATTCTATTTCTATTGTAATTCAAATCATTCTGACAAATGTTGAGGAAAAAATAAGGCTATAGGAGTAACAACATTCATTCGTTTTTAGATTCATAACAATTTCAATAATGGTCTTTCATACATCATCATACGAAATCCTTCATTGAAGAAAAAACAGATGGAATAATTATTAATTTAGATTTACATACTATTTAGGAAAAGTAGACTAACATAAGTTAATTAAAACATAAGATCAGTGTTAATAAATGCGAAGACACAATAAGAGACTATCCCATAGGTGTTAACTAGGATCCAGTTGCCACTAGTTGGAATTTAATTTTATACGCAAAAATGTTCTCAGACATTTAATTTTTAATAAGTATTAGCATAATATATTTAATTTACAGGCTACAGGAATTCTCTTATTAGGTGTATTAAATTTTTCACAGTAATAGTAATAATGACCAAGTCAATAAGTTATAACATTTTGTTATTCCATCCGGTGGTGGTACATAATTTACAACAGTTTAATGGTTTCTTAAAGCAAACAATGTTCTACTTGTTTTCAATTTCAAGCTTAATGTTTATAACTTTTTTTCGTATTTGGCTACTAGCTATTTCTAACGCACCTTTGGTACACAATGATTTTAAGCACTATAACAATTTAGCCTGGTTTTAAATGTAATCCACAACCTTTTATAATTCTGAAAGTTAAAATTACTTATTTTTCATACATTTTCAATACTTACAACGTTTCCATTAATAATACATTCAATTCCACATCATATCCCATTAAATATAAAATTTTAAGGTGAAGGTACATTTGCTATTTAAGTGGTTCCATATTATTAGGTAGGTACACAAGTGTTCATTGGTAATAATAAATAATTTTCTTTTTTACCATTAATTAATTATAACTTTCTGTAGGTTAAATCATCATACGTGATTCTTATCCAGTAGAATCATTTGTTAAATTTTGAACACAATAAGCAATCACAACTATTTTGGGTGTCTTCGTGATATATAGACATAACACAAATACAAATAAGAATCCTCTCTCTTTTGCTGTTTTAACTTTGCCTTTCAGAATGGCTGTATATGATTTTAAGATTTTTAGCAATAAATAAACTCTTTTATGTACAATACCGTGTCCTTTCATCTCATATCTGGTCAATATCTTATCTCTTGAATATTGCACTTGTCAAGCTGTGGCTTAAACTCATGATTGAAACTATTACTATTAATATATGACGGTTTATATCTTCAAACCACTATATTTCAGTATTACTATATTTTAAAATCATATAAGCAAACGAGATTCTTATCTTATGTCATATTTAAAGCTTAGGCTTAAGTAAATAAACAAATGTTACATATTAGTTACACAAGTCAAGTCGTATGGTATCAGATCTCAGAAATAAATGTGTCACGTTTTCCAGATACATATTCTCCAGTTTTTAGAATAATAACCTAACAAATGTCTTTACTCGACCACAATAGTAGTGAGTTTTACAAAATCAGTTTTATCAAGTACATTAAACTCGTCATGAATTAGTCAGCTTTTTATTGAGAAGTGTCAATAATTAACAATAACACTTACACGCTTCCTAATTCTAAGTAATATTTTCGAATCGTGCTATTTTTTGATGTTTTTGTCCAGCACAATGGGTGCTGTTGTATTAGCAAATATTATAGTCTTTATGGAATCTCATTTAATTTAATTCCTGACTAAAGTCCCAAGTTAAAAATTACTTCCTTATCGCACATTAAGCTTGATATCTTAATTCACGAGTTCAATGGATTGATACGTTGTAAATATTTATCTTTCTGTGCAAAATTATGTAAATATCTGTCATATTGTTGCAAGGAAAGTACATGTTTTTATGTATGTATATGTGTCATCATAGATTTCCTCAAAAGCACATGTTTTGGAGTTGAGCGACAATCTAATCAATAGTTAAGTTAGTTGTAATTGTAATAGGAAATCTGAATGAGAAATTCTTGTTACTATTTGCTTACGTAATTATTCAAAGTAGAGAAGGAAGAGTAATTGATTACGAATAATATTTATATTATAAGTAATATTGTATAATGATATCATATTCCTACTTATCATATTCCTACTTTTCAATTTTTTAATTATTCTATACACTGTAGTATATTAATGAATTTTTGATAATTTTTTAAAGTTTTTTTATCCTGCCATATAAGGAAGTATGTTAAGGCTTATTACATTAATTACATAATTTGATTTAAGTTTTTAACCGATGTGCATTTAAATTATGCTGCCAAGTGGCAATAAGTCATATGAATAGACGGAAACAGTGAAAGTTAGAAAGGGAAGTACACTAATGAGTGAGCTGGTGAAAGTACTAGTTTATAGTCTAAATGATCACGGAGATGGCTGGATTATTGGCTTAATCAAAAGAAATAAAGTTCTATTATAATGAAATTAATCAATCAAGAGCTCAAAATGGGTAGATGCAAGTCGGGCCATTCTGTCAGGGGTGACATTTTTAGCAAAAGCTTTGCACTCGATATTGATAAGCACTCCATTCCGGGGGCTAGTGAACTGGACAAAGATGAATGGAGATTGATACCCTTGTTGCTTTTTGTATGGGAAGAAATATCCAGCGATTCCAGGCATTGGGTAGTATTTAATATTTCCAATATTCTCCTGATCAGCAACATTTTCTCCAGCGCAATCAATCCAAACCGTTTGCAAAACAGATCTTTGAATACTTTCGCTTTTTTGTTGGTATTGTGCAGTGACGTTCAAAATGTATTCCTTAAGATTCACTGTCATTCCCTTCACCTTTACCTCATTATCTAGATCCTCCATCAATTGATCTTTACTGAACTTGTCATTTTCATCATATCCATACGGTTCAGGCTCCCAATCATAAATCTTGTTTAGCTTGATAAGAACACATGGTTCGCCCTTATCATAACCGAAAGAGTTTGCTGAATTACATCCCTCAAAGTTCGTCACGTCAACTTGACAACCTTTACTTGGGCCAGCTTTGTTTCCATTTTCAAAAGTGCATGACTGAAGATCCTGGCTTCCAGCAGCCCCCTTTCCTGTCTCAATCTCCTTAACATATTTGTCTAGTTGATCCGTCCAAAATTTATGACCTCCATCTTCACTTTGACTGTACCAAATTAAGGTAGAATCAGCACTCTGATCCGGGTCTGGCATAGGCCGGAACCCTAACCCAGGGTTAGTACCAATTAAACTGTCCCCCATCGTATACTTGGGTGCTTCCATGTTAAGAGTAAGGTAGAAGATATAAAAATTGAGCACGAAAAATGCTGCCAAAGCCGCATAGAAGATTAGATAAAAGATAATAATCTTAGCCCATGAAGCTCCAGTTCGCCCCATTACAGACCCTGTACTTGAGTCATACAGGAACTTCGCAAACCCCGGACCTTGGGGTGGCCCCCTGGATGGGGAGCTTTTCTTATTGTTTGACTCTGCCATTTTGACTGACTTTTTTTCCCCCTTTTGAGATTCCTTCAAGAAGCACCACTTAAGATTTAATTTTTAAAACTGTGATATATTATTGTCACTAATTTAATCGTCCCAATTTCAGATCACACCCAGTTATCAAAAGGGCTTCCCGCTAGCACTAAGCAGTCTCAGTCTAGTAACTAACTATTTTTTATTTGTAATATTTAATACACTACCTTCTCTACCAACAACCACTAATAGGGCATGGGTTAGGATTTAGAGTGTGGAGATGGATGCAGGCAAAATAGTTGTTGGAATTAAATGGAGAAAAGTTGCTACTCTTGTATTTCAAGCCTGGTTTTATTAACACTATGGTATTGCATTAAAAGAGAATAATGCTTTAATAGAATAGAGAGATCCTGTATTCTAATGTATTGTAATAAATGTTAGCAAAAAAACTTTGCACTTTAATAACCCTTTCTCGTCTCGTGCATGTATGAATTTAAGTTAGGGAGTAGTTTCAGAAACTGTATGGAGTCACACCACGGTTGCAAATCGTGATTCTTAATAATAATGAAAAAATCTTCCTAAGCTTTAGCAGCAGTAGTAATGTGTAATGAAATAGTCTCTCTAGCGATGAATACTAGGTATTCGAATAACTCTTTCAAAATAGATATAAGAAGATGATATAACCCTTTCTTTTAGTTCACTTTCATCAACACATTATTAGTACTCTCTCTCTCCTGCCTGTTTTTCTATAATACATTTTTTTTCTATCCAGCAAACTATTTCAGAGACTTGTCTAGGTTTCCTATAGTTTCTGGTACATAATATTATATAAAAAATATGCCTAGAGCTGGTTGGCACTGGTACGGTAGGATGTAACGATTAGGGGTTTATAAAGCTAAAGCAAAAACGATGTTGCAGCAAAAGTTCTGTCTTGTGTAAATTCATGCACGCAGGCCAAATCCAAACTTCGAGTTCTTCAACTTGCGTCAGTGTCCATCCCTTTTTCATAGTTCCATGATGATGATCATCATTTCTGTTTCCCTTGCTAAATTCTATATCTAGAAAACTCATTTTCTAATTCTAACCTAATCCCGAGAGGAGTAGGAGAGTATACTTCAAAATTGCGTGAGTGTAGTAGTACGGCACACCAAAAAGTAATCTTGTAAAACACTCAAATCTCTAAATATTATGTAATGCAAAACAATAGAATTTGAATAAGGAACGTAACGATTGTTTTAGTAATATGAAGATCATTCGTTTTCTTAAACTGATAAATTCCGTGTGAAGGAGTAAAGAAGGGGTTTCTGGTCACAAAGTCACAATATGTGGCGAAGGATTACCTAATTTGCAATAATGCTATAAAAGGCCCTAAAATTGGAAGAAGGGTTGTCCCTTTAAATTATATTTGAAATATAATTAACAATGGCCAATAATATGCTTCTGTATTATAGTATTTCGATTTTATTACCATTAATATTGCTTTATTTTTTATTATTAGACTTTATGAAAACAAATTTCAGGCATCAACCTAAAATTGGAAATTGGTGTCATCTCATACAGCAATTTACAATTAGTTTACAAGTCTAATTAAGATTTTTAAATATCATGATAAGAGTGGTTTTATAATTTTGAACCTTTGGAATATTTTATTTGAATCGTCATAAAAATAACTAAAAAAAACTGCTCTGTTTGCTTTGTTGTTTTTAAAACTTTCCAAAAATGCATAGAAAATAAAATAAAAATGTTTTGTACTAAACAACTAAAATAAAACTAGGTCTGTATCTTATTCTTATACCACTGCATTGCGATTTCGCAATTTTGTGTACTATATATTCTACACACTACAAGGCTGGCTTACATAGAAAATGAAACCTCTACGAATTCACAGACCTACAATTACAACAGTACATATGGCATACATACGGCTTTATGGAAAAATCAATCCAGGAAAGCTACGTATTATACTATACAAGGCAAGAAGGCAAAAAGGCAAGACAAAGGACAGATATTTGTTTGAGAATATAGAAAACAAATAGAACCAACTGTACCCTAATTTAGTTAGTCACGACAAGACATATTATTGAGTTTTTCTGGGCACGTATACGTTAATGCCCTTAATACTTAAAACCAGACACAAGTGTCTCGTAAAATTAATGACAATTATTTTTCGACAGACGTACATTTATGTAGAAAACCATCAAGACCAATTATTAGTTACGTCGTGTCAACTGTAGTACAGATATGAGAGTCGCAAATCGCAATAAAACACAATAGTACGAAACTGTCATAACTATCATCGTATTATTCTTAAGAACTCTTTAATCCTAATCCTAACCGACACGAATAATGTAGGCGACTATGTGTAAATTCCCCTTATGTTTTTGGAGGTTAATGAAATGAAACATTCTGAAGATGAGTTATTGTGGACATTCAAAGTACACATTTCGTAGTCCAATGTGATAATGAACCAATTGACTTCAACAATGTACTAGAATCAGCTGCTTAAACTTTTCAAACAATTTCTGGTAGGTTTTCAATTCTAGCAACCAATTTCCATGAATAACGGAAATTCGTAAACGTTATCCCCAAAGATTAAAGTAAAAGTTTCATTTCCTGTGAACAGCTACTGATAGAATACCATACAATACAAGAATTAATAATTTGTAGCTTGAAGTACAGATTTTCATTTCAACAAATTTAAGTCTAGATTTAATAGACTATTTATTAGGTAAAACATGCACACTTATTATCAGCTAGGCAAGCTAGGTATTATATTAGCAAAAATCTTAAATGTAGGTTAGTATTACATATGACATATAGTTAAGTTTCCAGTAGTTTTCAAAATATGCGATTTCATGACTGATATAGCTTATAATTTAAGCAGAACAATACGTTATTAGCAGAACATTTCCCTAACATTTTCTAACATGATTAAATTCTCAAAAACACACGAATCAATACATAAATTTCTATAGATAAAGCAATATTGTATTTTTAGTTTTCTTTCACCACATTTGAAAAAGTTATCCAATTTTGTACAGATGCAGATGTTAGCAAAATTACGTTTTAAAGAAAATATCATTTACATTATTACATTTTTAATATAAATGCGTTAGATGTATTATAAGTTTATAAATGTTACTACAAAATGATGTATGGCAGAGAATGGAATTAAAAAGCCATTTTCAACGTTGGAGTTATTTGATGCAGTCACTAGTCGCTAATTTCAAGTACTTACACAACCATCATAAGTTCTTCAGTCTTTTACGATCAATCATGACATGATCCCACGGAGCATTGTTTACCCTCACCTCATCACTACCCCCTACATAAGACCTGCACAGACAAAAGACAAAAAATAATTCAAAACAGGATAATGACAAGACAAACTTAATTGAGCTTAATTAATTACATTTTTTTAAACTCATAACCCGGCCCTTCAATTACTCCAATATAATACATGACGTTTTAGATAATTTTTCAATAAAACACTATTTCTATAATAAATAAATATATTCATAGGAAATAAATATAAACCCTGCTATAACTGTCTTGGTACAATTTTAAATGATTAGTAGTAATTATAAAACTTTGACAAAACTAGAAATGCGTTTTCTTTGGTATATGGTATTCAAGAATCAAGATAATGACATGGGCTATGCTATTGGAACAACCTGTCATACAATATGAGACTTCTGACCCTGACCCTCTTTCAATAAATAAAATTAAACTGTAAAATCACAATTATAACCACCACCAGGTGCGTTCTTGCAAAAAAATTAAGGACCAAGATAATCTCTTTCACCGACTGTCACCCATGCCAATACCAGATGCCGTTTTTTCAAGAAATGCTAAAGGACCCTGCAATCCACTGCTCACTCCAACTTGAGGAGACCCTATCTGAGGTATCGGAGATGGAAAACCAACGTTCGTACTTGATTGCATTCGAACTCCAACTGCACTCCCAGGAGTCCTAGGTCCAGCTCCTCCAGGGGTGTTAGGTCGTCCTCCTGTAGGTGTCATGGGACTTAGTATTTGTTGCTGAAGTGAATGTGGGGGTTGAGATAATTGCTGGTTTGATCCTGTTGTTGTTTTACCTATGAATATTTCAACAATTTCAACACTTAATTTATAGTAAGCCTCGCCTTATCATAACGCACAATTTCAATTTAAAAATTAAAAAAAAAAATACAATAAACTATGACATGAATCAATTCAGTACCTGGAGTAGCATCAGAAAGAATAGATTGCCAATGGGCTATCTTTTCGTAATTCTTTTTCAGTAGATCATCTTTACGAATGAGTTCCATTCTCAATTCATTGGAATCATCTTTAACCAACAGTTCCGGTTTTTGAGCAGCAATTTCCAGTCTCTTCTTGAGAAAATAAGACTCCATCGCCCTGGCATTTTCAATAACGCTGTTAATTCCTTGTTCAACATCTACGCGAATTTCATCACGATCCACATTGGTCAGCGGGTCTTCCTTCGTCAAGGCAGATAAACAACTCTAACAATCAAAATAAACATTACATCAAGAATTAGAAAGGTTCAATTCAATTTATTTAAATCTTTCTACAAAACACAATTAAAACAAGATTAGAAAATTTGATTTTACCATAAACGCTTCTTCAAACTTGTCCACAGGATTGACGAACCCACCATTGACATTTTCATTATTGTTATTCATTCTGGAGCTGAATAGACAACTTTGTAGCAAGGTAATAAATAATTAGTAAAAATAATGCGTAAATTGAATGTATGTTTTTTATGTGTTTGTAACACAGACTTTGCGCTATGTTGGTTATTATAATACACTACACACACTGGTTGTTGAAATTTTAATTAATGTAAAAAACCCTAATACATGATAAGCAAGTTAGATAATCCGAATTCGCTGAAAATACGCTAAAATTTCTTATTTTAGTAAATCCAATGCAATAAAGAAATAATAATATTCCCACAATTCTTAAAAGTGTAACATGCCAGCCAGCCAGCCAATCAGCCAATACAAACAAACTCCTTACTTCGACATGACATTAGTACATTTAGAGATAGTCGTCTTGAAAAAGGAATTATTTTGTGCAGAATCTAGAATCCCTTGGGGGTCTCTAATTTTTGTTTCAAACCTCTTCTGTTCTTTTAATTTATAAACATCATTCATGAGTGGGGTTTATATTTCTAACCAATTTTTTACATTTTTAAATGCGTCTTCACTCTAAGATTTACATAATGATATGAAATATTTTACATGAAACTAACTATTAAGCTATTTATCTACATTTTATAAGTAGAATGACAAGTATCAAAAATATTATTCTTAGGGCTAAAAATAGGGCTCATTCATCAAACCTTTACGATTGGAATTTCCAATTTAATAATATAAACTTAAC
>JAQGAA010001809.1:0-14423 GCA_034696425.1 Isotoma viridis | reverse complement strand
CACAATTTCACATAATAACTACTCTTTCATTTTTTCTCCTTTTTCTAAAAAGTATTGCTAAAACTTAACATTTCCTATGTTTTGTTTTATTTTCAATTCATTTAAGTACAAAAATACTATTTTTTTCAAAACACGAGGTTTCAGTTTTATTACTCTAATAAGAGTCCTGTGTATGGCAAAAAAAAAGAAAGAAAAAACTTGCAGTTTTATTTTATTTTATTCTAGCTCATTATCGATCTCATGATCGTTCGTGTTTTCTCTGCTGTTTCTCTCTGTTGCTTTTCCTCAACTCAAGAGATCAATAGACGCATAGGTAATAATAATGTTTTACTTATTCTGCATTGCATTTGACATTTGAAATAAAATTACCCATGCAGTGGCAGTTTTAGTAACACACAATAATACACAAAATAGCAACACTACTAACTAACAACCACCACCACCTTCGCTGCTCTTTCCACTACATCCATCCATGAGTTTTATTACTCTCAGCCTTGATGTAATTTTAAGGTGGGTACGGCTACGCGTTGATGAAATAAGAAATTACAATTCACTCTGTTTCAATTCGACACTCTGTATTCAGCATTTGATAGAAAAACATCAGTTTTAGTAATGGTACTTACAAGTAGTCATGCACCTAAGATAAGCCCATGGATAAATGAAACTTAAAGCATCAAAAAAGCAACAAATACTTTTTGTGGCAAAATGCTCCATATGGAAATAATATTGTGTTTCATCAGATTGTACAAGATTTAGGTTTCGTTTTACCTTACACTCAAAACCTCCCTACTGATGTCATATAAAATAACATAATATCATGTACGCTCTCATAACTTTAACTTTTGTACAAAATAGCCCAAGCAAGCAAAGCAAGTCGAGAGAATCAGATCAGATTGCATGCCTTGGGAATCATGACTCGTTCTTCGTAAATCCTAACTTTGGTCTAACTCTTTCAGAAGCTTTCATCGATTTCTTTACAGTAAAGCAAATGGTACACGGTAAGTACCACTGTTGACTCAAAGTCTCAAATTACATACCAAAGCAAAAATCTCAAAAACCAGTCAAGGCTCTTTACCCTGATCATTTTGGATTGAAAACATGCAATGTAAAGTTACCCACTGCAATTATAAAACCCAAATTCCAAGCCCACTCTTTAATGTACGTTGTTGAGTTAATGTGCAAAACACGAATATTGCATTTTCTTAAATTAATCCCCCGTCTTTAAGGCTTTAAAATACTAAGACACTTTAGTCTCAAATGCCACCTGAAAATTCTGATTACAGACACCTACTCCGTCTTTCAGTGACCGCATGCACACTCGTCATTAAGCGAATTCAACTCTGTTTCAAAACATGAACACATGCCTACATACTCAGCACATCATATAATGTAACTCGTCAGAACACGTATTAAAAAAATTAAGAAAAACTACTTTTAAACCTAGCACATACGTATCATCCGCATTCATTCAAGTAGATACACAAAATACGATGTAATATACAACCACAGGGACCATTACTGTCGACTTTGGATTCCGGAGATATAAAATAAAATACCTAAATAACCTACCTAACTACAACCACCAATACTTTCACCATTCCCACTAATAAATGCTCCTAATGCTACAAGCTATATAAAACACTACCATTCTGAGGAACTACTACAATACAGTAAAATTCTTCGTTAGTGTTAAACTGTACTTTTACCACCATCATCACCACTCAAAAACCTCAATACTTACATACCCATAATAAAAACCGTTAATACCATACACACATTTGTAGTCAAGGTGTACACTACAAAGTACAATATACTCGAACCCATCTACTTTCCCTAACAATAGCTTTCTTACCTCGAAAACGACAAAATGTTCTATTACATAAGTCTCTCTCACTGTTTTGCGTCAACATCCTCACACCAACAATTCCAAACAACCCAATGTGAGGAAACCACCAACCAACCACCACCACCGATAATTCGCACGCGGAGTCCTTACTCTAGTTAGTTTAACAAAAGCTTTTTTGCCTTTTACATTAATATACAATATACCACCCCATCTGACTTGGCTTTTAGCTAAGCTGTGGCTATAATTCATTTTTATTAAAAGTATATTTTTTTTGTTCTCTACAATTTTTCACTTCCTCCATACACGTGAATATAAATGCATTTTAAAAGCCACATATATTCCACATTTCCACATCACTCCACTACTACTAACCACAATTCATCTAACATATACCTATAATATTTTCTTGCATAACTCTACTAACTAATCTAATAGCACATCACAGTAAGTTTATTATAGAGTAGCCTATCCCAACCTAAAAAAGGTATCCCGAGGGACCTTGAGACCGCTAATTCATCCTTTCTCAACTATTACTACTTGCACCACAAAATCCACTACTCGAACCGAAATTTGTACCTACACCCTATATAATATGTACTTTTAGTTTATCATGTTCTTATCAGGATCACTATCAGAGATGGAAAGATGAATCTAACCAGAGGCTAGAATTCAGGTGGAGTAGGGATTCTCTCTATCCATGATGGCATGTCGTGTTGAGATGGATAGCTTTTACCTACCATGAACTCAGGCTAAGTGCCTGCCGATGCGATGGGATGTGAAGCATACCTAAGACCCAAAATATATATATATGCCACTAGGTATATAATAAAATAGCTAATGCTAATAATAAAGGTAGTATTAAGGTACTAAGGGACTAATAGAGCTAAAACTAGCCTCTCTCTCTCTCTCTTTTTCGGATACAATTTTGCTTTACAAGTCCAGCCAGGCTGATTGTGAAGGTATGAGGTAATAGGGTAAGGTAAGTAAATTGAGATTAGAGTCGGTGGTGGTAGAAAGAAACTTCATGAATCTATCTGTACATAAAAGGGTGGAGCCAGTCCCAATAGACCCATTAAAATTTTGATTCATACTTCCTTCGCTTCTATCACACGATATGAAGATAACATACGATACGAAATGGGATACTATATGTACGATACAAAACCTAGCTAACCTATAATTCTACTTGCTTTCTCTATTACATGGAACTTTTAATCCGCATTCATCCATTTTTACATTTATCTTATGATATTATCTTCCTCTATTACTACCTGAAAAACATTTTAAGAACTCTTTTACTCCCATGAATTTGTCTGTTTTGAATTCAAATGCTTTTGTCAATTGCCCATAATCCTGATATATTGGACGGGGAAAATGATGCTATTAGTATTATCTGCTAATTAGTTATTCTATATTCTGGTCGATCATAGTCATTCCAAACAAAACATATTTCCGTGTAAAATTTTGAAAATACTCGAGTCATTTTTACAATTGTCTCTAGAAAAAAAAAACATTTCATACAAATGACTGATCGTCAGGTCAGATCCCGTACAAAAAACTTTTTTCTTGTATACCTGAAAAAATAGTGATTAAATTAATAACCCTATCATCCCCGATTCGCAGTGCTACATTACTTATGTTCACCCATACAACTCTAAATATTTTTCATAACCGAAAGAGACGTTCTTATCCGTATCGTGATACTAAACTTACCCAACCCACCTCCACTTCCCAACTGTTATGTATCATGCCTACATGCAGAAAAAAGGAAAAAAATATATACATTTTTTATATAAAAGTAAGGTACAATATAATACGTATTAAATCCATTTACTATGATTGTTATTACAGTCGATTTAGTTTTTTAGCTGGTGAAAATTCCCCCAGAAAACTTTGACAAGGTAATAATAAACTTTTACATTTGTCCTGACGTCTCGTGCATATCATTCATCCTGCAATATGTGTTTTCTAACATAGGTAGTTGCTACATAGGTATTGCTATATAGGTACCAGACAGTCGTTTAGATTCTAGTCTAGCTTAAAGTATTTCTTTTTTTTACCTTGCATGCAGCCTAAAACTCATTTACAGTTGATATGAAATGAAAGAGTAATAAAACTAAGCTCAAAAAATGTAAATTAATATACAAAAATGTTATTAGTTATGTATCATGTTAGTCATTATCCATGTATCGTGTTGCTCTCAACGAGTAATTAAAAGTTGGAGAAAAAAATTATATAATTGTTTCGCAATTATATATTCTGAAGGGCTGTCATTATGATCTCCCTTACTCCTGCAATACGTGATGAATATCTATAAAAACTTTGTTGAATACAGTATTTTAGTATTTTGTTTAAAAATACTCTGACATATAAACAACTGAAAGAAAGTACAAAATTATTTATAAAAAACCAACACTACAAGCTATGATAATATATACCAAATAACTAGAAAATTTGAAGGAGGGTTTATGCAAATAGCTTTAACTTATTTTACTCCCATATATTACCTCCCATTTTTTATCATTTTAAGTCAAACACTTGACTTCAAAATCACTCGAGAAAAGCTTCAATCCAAAGTAAACAGCTGCTTCAACTCTGTTTCTCTTTTTCTTGATGATCTTTTACTCTTTTACATCTGACATACAAGATAGGAGATACTGATGTGTGTATTATTATACATATAAAATAAAAGAACAAGAGAGTCAGAGGCAACAGGGAAATTTGCCTTGTCAGGTCGTCACACAAATTTTGCCCAAAAAGGACAAGACAAGTACCAACCTCTTGGGAAAAGTCTAAGAAATCGTCAACATCTACCTAAAAACTTAAACCTTCAGCTTGCAACCTACAACCTTACAAGTAGCATCAGCTACTTACTACCAGTCAGTCAGTCACAGTCAGTCACTACTTGCTTGCTATACTGTACTGCTGCTGGTGACTGGTAGAGAAAGTAAGATAGAAAGTAAAAAAAAAAATATGTATATAATATTTCCTTCTATGTATGAATTTTGGGATCTTCAAGACGTGCAACTTTCTCCATCTCAATCACACAAGTCTGTCATTCTGAAATACCTCTACACAGCTAAAGATAAGCTACAATATGCAAAAATTCTACCTCTGACTCACTCACTTCTGGAGAAAAAGAGAAAAACCCCCTGCTGACTGTCAAACGACTCAAAATTATTAATATTCTGACAACACAACTTCTCCAAAGTAAGTTATGCATACTGACAACTTGGAATGACAAGCATGTAAATATTACAAGGTGGATGAAATAAGCAATAATAAATATAAGAATTTTGAAGAAAATGCTAAAGTATTTTATATTCGTAGTTATCTCTTATGTGAATATAACACTTCATCTCAACTGAACATAACTTAATAATACTATCCATTGTAAATGAACATTGAGTACCTTGGATTCTCCCTATTTGCATTTTATTAGGCAGATTGTTACAGTTTTAAAAGAATGCTGTGTATATTATTTTGCTAAAGGGAGAGGATTAACTTTTTACGAGAATACCTGTTAACATGGCATCGATAAAGATTGTTAAGGATTACTTGCTTTTTTTGGCCCGGATTTGAAATAAATTTTACAACAATTGTCTCTACCATGGCCCAAACCGTCTATCACAGAACTGTTTCTTGCACACAAAGCACAACTACTAATCGTTACGATATAAATAGGATTACATATAATAAAACAGATCAACTGTTTAAAAACGTTAAAAGTAAAAATACATTCTTTCTCTGCCCATACTGATATTTTAAAGAGTCAGACAAGGAAAGACTCAATTGACCTCCCGTAGAGTTGCATTAGCACGAGTATTATCATCAGTATAATTGAGTGGCCCTCTTCTAATGTAACCCAACACTCTTCTCTACTTTCAACAATCCATAATATATAAACTCATTCAAGTTGGGAACTATAATAATAATATGATGGGATTATGTTCAAAATAGAGTGGGAGAGTATGTTACATTATACTCTGGGTAGTAGTAGTGCAGGCAAGGGAAAGGGATATCATTTTGTTTGTTTTAGGATAAGAATAATGGTATGAGGAAATCGTTTAAGATTGGATGGGTTGGACAAACTATTATCAGTAAATGATGATGAGTTGATGCTGCTTGCCGGGAAGTGTGTACCCAACATGCTACACTTTCACTTTGGATGCAGTACATTGTAAGTGTAAGTAACATATAGTAGCAAGTAAAACCGAATTGAGTCAATTGTAACTCTATGAGTGGAACAAGGTTATCTTATGGATGGAGGATGTAACATGTAACTCAAATTGGTTATTTCTGACGAGTATCATAGAAATGAAGACGAGTTGATCCTCATCTTATAACCTCAACTATTAATGTTAAAGTAAGTCGGTTCTATATTAACGTATTTCTGGGTTTACTTCCCCAGGGGCACTTTAATTTATTTATATTTTTGGCCATTTACGTTCAGTTTCTTAATAATAAAATTGAAATTTGCAAAGAATTTAATCTGTAAAATGCGACAATTATAAACAAGTAATCTTAAGAACGAAAAACTCACGATTTTTATCCACAATATTAAATTTAATTAACTTAAACATTTTTGTTATAACTTGACTACGTTACCTTCCACTTCGAGCTGATAAAATGAAGTAAGATAACCTTACACAAGTCAATAAACAATATTACATATCAGTTGACTTATTAGCGGTTTTTATATCGTTAGAAAAATGTACAACCGCTATCACATAAAGTATTGCAGACACACGCATTTATCAAATAAGAGAAAGCCGATATTATCATGAGGATCAATAAAACAGATCTTCGCCCTCATCATCTTATCTCTGACCATCATCAGTGCCAAGAGTCAAGCCAGAGCTATTCTCTTTTCGTTTCCCTTTAGATCAAATATGCCAAGCAAATTCCAAGTATCACACAAAATACTAAGTAGTTTCAGCCAGGCATATTATAGATCCTTTCTTGCATTGGATTTTGGATTTCCTAGTATATTTTACTTAGCCTTCGTCTTATAAAGTCCTACGGATTCATGTCTATTTTATTTTGAAGTGCAAGAGTATGTAGAAGCAGTAGTAGTGGTGTGAAGTTAAAGTGGACTTTACTTATGTGAGTGACTCGGCCAGGCTCTGTTTTACGGTAAGCCATAAGTACGAAAGTACGATTACATTGCATTTTTATTTAGGGGTGGACAACCGTCAGCAAATTACTAATTTCATTTTTAAGAACTTGATCTGTATTTGACACTTGATCAACTGTACGAGACAATTTTTTGCAATGTGCAAAACTAAACATATTGTGTTTCAATTCATGTTACACCCTACAAGCGGAATAAACAAATTCAAATCATCTTATTTTAAATATCAAAAAAATATGGCTCTCTTACCTTGTTGAAAGAGAAATGTTTCATTTGAATTTTGGCTTGTATCATTTTAACTAAAAAAAACGTTTATTGTTGGCCAACACTACTACTCAATCCAGAGTTTTATATAAAAGGTGTAAGATCTTACGAGGAGTACATACCTATTACCTACAACCTACATCTTGGGACAAGATCTTTTTTCTCGATAAAACTTTCTCTCATCTCAGGCTTGTAGGAATGAAGAAGTAGTAGAACATAACACGATGTTGTAATCCATAACCTACATAACCCGCTTCTATACGTGGGGCGACCTTAATACATCTATCACCAGGGCCAAATGTAGACTTGCGTATCTTTCTAGATATGGAGGAACTACTACTTACTTTCACCAATATCCCTTTTACTACTACTATTCCAAATGGTTCATAATCAACCATTCCTATAATATTAGCCTAACGCAGTTTATAAATCGTGCGTTATAAATCAATAGAATTGTTGTAAATTAGAATTGTTTTATTAGAGACGTGAAATATCTGAATGATTTAGGAGATCATAATAAAAGCCATTAATATAATCACTACAGTTGTGAATCTGATTTTATGGATCTTAAAATTATGCACATACTCAATTTCGTTCCGTGGCATATGACGCAATTTATGGATAAACCTCACATTGTTCATGTATGCTTTCACCTTACTATCTCTACTAAACTTAACTCACACAATCATACTCCGCCAGACCACCAGACCGGTAATAGAACCTATTTCGGCCTATCAATATTACTTTCAGAGCTCTTTCAGTGTGATATAAAAGTGTTCAACTTTCCGTCTCTGGACGGATGGAATGTCAAGCTAACCATTTTTAGAATTAACTAACTTTATTGCTTTCTTTATGATTGGAGAAGACCTGTCCGTAAATGTATGGGAAAGTTTTTGATATTCTTCAGGTAGGGATTAGAATTATGTAAAGTATTATTTTTCATATCTCTATTATTGAATTGTATCATCTTCAAGCTTTAAAGGTACTTTTCGGGTTCCTTTAAGCAAATTTTACTATTTACTATTTGTTAATAAATCTAAAAAAGTAAACTTATTTAGAAAACTTTTTATAAAAAACCAGCTTAAACTAAATAAGCTTCGTGACATGATGTATTCGGATTCGGCCTCACATAAACATTGTTTGCTTACATTGTCTTCTTATTTCTTCAAGCCTCTTACAATTAATGCATTTCTGACATTATATAGCCATCCCAATGTCACTTTGCACTGTCACAATCAAATTTGAAAATATTGAAAAGTTGTTCTACAATTTTTTTTACAAATGTGAAAAACAAACTCTTTCGCAGCATTATTTAAACTTCAATACTCTTCACAATTGGACAGACATAGAATCTAGGACATGAAAAAAAATATGCCAAGTGTTATCGAATGAACAAGCTCCTTACATGATATAAAAACACTCGAAATCACTTCAGTTAGAGATAGAGTGCGTTAAAAAATGCATGTGTACTGCCACCCTTACTCTATTTATCTATCTGTGTTCGAGTAAAAGTCGACGAGCCAAAGAAGATACTAAGAAGGCCTTGGCAAAAATGTAATGAGACTACGAGAAAAGCATATTAAACAACTCTCGCAAATTCTAAGATTCAAAGAAAAAAAAACTCCATAGGTAATGGTACAAGGTGGTCGTTATGTAACCTGTAGTGTTATGTAGGCAGTTGTAATTGTAATCCAAATCCAAGGTAAAAGTTGATACCGACCAAGGTAAAAAGTAAGGTACCGTATTCTTAAAGTATGTTTATGACCCAAGCGTGTTCACATTGAGCAAATAGTCAGACGTGTACCACTATACTATAGATGCTCACTACATATATGGCATAATATGGTCATACTGATTGAAGGCATCCATACAGGTGCAATTTCAGTCTCTGCAATGACTTAAATATGAAATTTCCAAGTACTTAATTCACATAAGGGATAAAGTGGCCTTCTATTGAACTATCTTTCCTTTTCGCATAAAATGTAGCGAAACACATGTCCAAGCCTAGAGCGTTAAATTAATTCATAAGGATTATTAGGCATTTTTACTAATAGGGCATCCTTATTTCCACATATGTCCGTATTTAACTGAATTACATATAGAAACCTGTTTTCAACGTCTTAAATCATAAACCTCTCAAAATCAACATCTCCAGAACCCAACCCTCACTCAAAATCGCATCAATTTAAAAAAAGAATTAGAATAAAGCCGGTAAAAGCACACTTTCCTCAGTAGCACTCTATCTCATTGAAACACATCCCATTAACCCAATATGCATAACCTAGAGTTTCTTTTAATGTTACTTACTTTCTTCATCTACCTTCCATTTATATCGTATTTCTACTTTGTCTCATATTCAATTCACATTAGTCTACACAGTATATAAGTTCAGTTGCAACTTAATAATATCATGTGTATTCAATGTGCCTATGCTGCATGTAAAAAAAAGCTTGTAAAGTAAAAAAAAGCAAGCACGTTTAGTAAGACTTTTAGTTGTGAAAGAAAGAAGGGTGAAAGTAGCAATAGTAGTGGCACAGTTACAAGAGTAGTGTGCATTCCATTGGAAGAAAGGGATTGGAATACTCATCCACCCTGCATTGGCGAATTTCCCTATCAAGGCCAATGCGGCATCTCATAACACATAGTTACATTACATAGCCGTAGAACCCACCACCACCACCACCATCAGTTCTAATAGTAAGTAGTAGTAGTAGTGTAGTAGCTCAGTTGTAGCAACCAAGTGTAGGATCTGAAGAAACTTTATAGAAGCAAGCAACTACCACCACCATCACCACCACCACATACTCATGAAATCTATCCAGTAAGTTTAACCAGTTTGTTACAAAATCCTACTATTGCTTTGAATACATTTTTATCTTCGTAGACTTTCTCCTTAAGAACAAGTTTATATGCTACTTTTACCATTTTACCACTGCCACCGGCCACCACCATTACTACCGGTATGTTTCAACCGGCCGCGGCCCATACACTTTTTAACCAACATTGTATTGCTACTATTACACACTGTGTACACTTGATCGTACTCGTATAAACACACATTCCTATAATATAACCTACTACCACCACCAAGTACATTACCATCACTATTGCCAACAAATTCATATATAGCTTTCTCCTTGTGGTTCTTGAGTTCCGACACTCTTGTCAGACAACTGAGACACATACATACTCTTTGTCCTACTACGGGTACTAACTGTTATAAAGTAAAGAACAGAGAACACGATGGGCTTAATAGGATTCAGTATCAGAAGAAGCATGGAAGTTGAGATAGATAATATGTACAAGCACTTTCTTTGGCACCTAATCAACTCTTTCTCCAGTAGGAGAAGAAATACCCTCTACTTTGTAATCGACTCTATAACCCTGAATTTCTGTCATGTAAACCTTGTAAAACTACAATACAAGGTTAATTGTCAACCCGGACCCGACAATAATAGTATTCCTTGATACAATAATAATATTATTATTCCTACAATTCCTACTACTTATACTGCAATATAACATGCATGCATCACTAAACGGCAGAAGGTAGGGTCTTAGACTGACTGACTGACTGATATGATTATTATCATACAGATAAAGTGTGTCAAATCAAAAGACCAGTGAAACGTGAAGGCTACTTTTTATTACTTTGCTGCAAACTACAACTATACTGTGTGCTAAATGTAGTTCAAATGAATTCTAACCCTGTTGTTAAAATTGACCTTGCAGACACGAAGTAGACAGTAATTATAATACAGTTTGGAGACTATATGATTATATTCAGGATGTAAAAATCTGTCTGGTTTCTTATGTCTCAAATCATTTCTTAGATTTAAGGAATATAATTCCCTGATTTTTAGCAGTTTTGATTGCAAATGGGAGGATAGTGATTTGCATGCAGTCATTTCATGAATTTAAGAAATTGAAGAAACTTGCTCTGTGTTATTTTTAGGCTACATGACAAAGGGTTTCATAATTGCTTGAAAATTGATTCTTTTTAATTATTTATAATACACAGACATTCAATTGGTGCCAAGGGTAGAGTTTATGTTTGTTTTAACAAATACCTCTTTATGCTCATTTTCATTTGAACATTCACTTTTTAAGAAGTTGAATTAATCACGGAGATTGTGAACAGACATTATCCTGGCCTTTTTAACATACATTTATCTATGCAAGTTCCGGTCTTGTTAATACAATATAAATTCAGGTATGAAGTCTACAAGGCCGACAATAGTTAAAAGAGAAGAACAATGAGCAAGTACTTAAATAGATGAAGGAAGTGGCAAGATTGGTACAAGTGTCATTTCCTCCTTCACTCACCATTTCACTACCACCACCATTACCATCACAAACACTAATACTCATTATTACTTACCACAAAATGCTTTCTCTCCAAATTACATTCGTTTTATTCATACATAAACAAACTGTTCACGATGCATTTATGTAAGTGTGTAGCGCAACAGTAACCTTAGAGTAAATAAAAACTCATATTATATTATCATATAGGATTAGAACTACATATTTCTTTATAAATTCTAACGAACTGCAGATGATATATTATTCTAATTCCTTTGTTGTAAAATACATGGGCATATTTCTATCAGTTAAAATCTTGTACAATTAAGTAGCTAGACTATTAGAACTTTTAATATTTTTCATTAAAGACAATGCGAATGAATTTTACGGAATGCTAAATGAACTTTCAAAGTCACAGGACGGTATTTTTAGGTGAAAAACATTGTTTACTAGTAATACGTATAAGGTCTAAAATATGTCTGGCTAATGCTTCCAACCTACATTCATTTCTAAATTAACTGAGTCACTAACTCATAAATAAGCCACCATAATGTAATTGCATAAAATCTGAAAAAAATAAATAGCAAGAAAACAGGCCATGCATTATCATCAAAGACTGTTTCCTAATTAATATTGAATAGTTGACAGTACTATCATATAAAAGTTCATACCAAGAAGAAAAGGAAGAAGATTCTGAATAGGTTAACCTTAACGTTACTCAAAGTGTAAATGTACAATAATAAGACCGTTTCGATTCGTCAAAATAAGTCTATTTCTATTTATTTAACATGTCACTATTTCCTCTTGCAAACTTGTTTTCCACAGGAAGCTGAGTTTTAATTTAGTACCGAAGCCCTAAAATTATAATACAAGCCTGATTGTAACATTTCTATACTTAACATATAACACGGTTTGGAAAAGATACATTTGAAATTTCATTTTTGAAGTATCTTTTCAAAACTGGACTTTTTCAATAACTAGTTTACCAAAATCTGTTAATCGCGGAGCCATTTCTATAAGTTTTTATGATTAATATATAGCATTGATAGACAATTCAGGAAAATAATATAAATCACGGATTGTGGTGGGGTTGTTTATTTCCATTTTATACATACAAACCAGTCCAACCTCTATACCTCATGCTTTTAGCTTTAGCTATCTTTTCTTTCATAATAATAAATAATATTACTTTTACTTACTTATCTAACTTATATTATTATTACTAAACTACTAGACTACTCAGAGTGTAGGGCACTTTTGGGCGAATTGAATTGGATCGGATTTGTATGACTTACACAATAGAGACGGAGGAGTAGAAAGAAAAAGAAAGCAAAAGATAAAAAGGACAAAAGAAAGTAGCTACTTGAAAGAGTAAGAAAGCTACGTACTGTTCATAATTAAAGTGAATTATTGTATGTTGTTAAAATACTCATATTGCAAACTACAGTATTTCCCGTGTTAAAACCCTAAGTACCCTGTAAAGGGTTCCAAACCTCTGAAAATGGCGTGATTATATTTCAAAGGGGGCTTATATTACGAACTTGTTTTAGAATTCTCTTTGTATTTTTGCTCAAAAATCTTTACTCATTCTGAAATCATAGTAAAGTAAGCTTTCTAATTTTAAAAATAATTTAAAAGATTTCCTATGATGTACAATCTGCATATTTAATTACTCTTGACATTGAAGTCATGTTTATGTAAATAATGCGCTATACTCACTAGTGATTCTGTTAATAGTAAATCGGAGGGGACTTCTATTTTCCATGAGCTAGATCTATATACTGTAGGATTCGAACAAAAAAGGGCTCGATTCTGTAGGAGTTCCTAAATAGGGAATTTCCTGTACAGTTTGTATGAACATATCAATCATGTTTGAAATTCAACTCTACTTAAGCAGTTAAGCAAAGTACAACACAAAACTTTAAAATATTAAAATATCATCTACCTTTCAAAAACTGAAAAACTAATTTATCCCAATTCTCTGAACGGTCCTCCCTATAAGGTTGAAAAGTAGGAAGGAAGGAAGAAGGAGTAGTAGTCGAAGCTCTTTGATTCTTTGGCTAATTCTTCACCCATGCGACCTACAAATTGTAAGCTATCCATCATCAAATCCTCAGACCGACCCGGCTTTCATTCAGCTTTCTCTATTCTCTCTCACTCTCTATTCTATTTTCTACTCTTAGATAGTCACCACTGCTACTGACTGACTCAGTTGAAACTACTACTACTAACTATAAGTACGCTTTTCTTATTCTTGCCCAATTCACTACTACTTCAAAGGCCACGGTAACGGTGAGATGAACCACAGACGCATAGATGTATATATGATTTTATAAGAGCAAAGAGTACAATACAACTTGATACTTATAAAAGAAGCTAACTTCTATTCTAACCGGATCTGGATCTTCTTCTCTTGCTTTCTTATTTGTAATACGAGAGTGTAGAAAGCTTTGTAGACAATATTGTAACATGGATAGCTGTCTACTATGGTGTATGTAGTTTCCTTTCATTTCATCCTTACATCAGCATACAATGAGACTCTGAACAAGTTAACAAAGCAAAGTTAGCCAATATTATAATGTTAATATATTCCGATTGCTTTTAAATAAATCCTTTTCCTTATTCCAAATGAATTTTTCAAATGACCACGACCACAATGGGAATGGAAAGAGGATCAAAGAATCTCTTGATTAGTTTCCTTTACTTGGGTTGGGCTACTTTTACTCAAGTTTTGAGAATTTAATAACATTTACATTTTATATATAATTAATAATACAACATCCTGGTTTTATACTACTAAGTACGACTATCAAAATTCTGTGATATACTGTTACAACATTTTGCACAAGCCTGAACGAGAGAGTTTTCAACTTT
>JAQGAA010001808.1:0-14425 GCA_034696425.1 Isotoma viridis | reverse complement strand
CGGAGGAAGATGTATGTATGTATATTTCTTGTTAGCAAGAGAAAAATGTAAAGTGACAGGCTAAGGAAAGATAAGTGGAGATAGGTTGGACGTATGTTCCGTATATTGTGTATAGGTGGGATAGAATTTCATGAGATTATATTTCGTAGATTGTACAAGGTGGACCAGGGGATGACAAACACTGGATTCTCATGGGTTAAAAAAAATCTTGAAATCTCCTAAAAATTACATTCTATGCTTGATGCATCCTAAAATCCTTTTATTTTATCTTAAAACATTTTATAAGTCCGAGAAAACCCTGAGTCTAGAACCCTGCATGTATAGCCATGAGTAAAAATCCTCTAGATCATCTCATGTCAAGATTTATGGCTTATCGTTGGCCACTCTGCTTAAGTACTTTCTCCATTTTATACTTTCAGTTTTTACATTGTGCTGCTTCCAAAAAAAGTTGTTTGTCAAAATTTGAAAAATGTATAATTTAATATGCAAAGTAAATTACAATTTCAAAATGCAAACCTTTAATTTTAAGATATTGGATCAAACGGGGTTATGAGCGGGGTAAGTTACTCATTAAGATTTAGAAAGAAAACAAAAAAATATTTTCTTGATACTGTGACGTTATTAGCTGTGATATATGATTTTTGCAATATTTTAACGAACAACAGATATCTCGTCAGTACAAGTATTCTTAGCGTAAATTGTAATTGTACACAATGTCCATGTTAAAATCTACAAATAGTTGATACAATTCCAAAATCCCAATAGTTCTTCTGTATCTAATCGATCAAATTCCCATTCTGGAACAAGTAACCATTTGTCTATAAAATATCATTTAAAGCTTAAACCTTCCAACACCTATTCATTTCAAGCTAAAATTATTCTACCCAATACCTCAAAAGAGAGAAACTTTAAGTTGGGAAAGCTAGCTTTAGTAAATCATTTAAGCAAGTATAATCTTCTTTTGGTAAACTCTATACAAACTCTTAAACACTTTCTCTATTTCATTGTACACATTTCTATACGTGATACACTGACGTGGAAATCCTGTTTAAAAAGACGAAACAAGTGAGCCATCTCTTTAAGTTTACTTTGTGTTGTGGAAGGGATAAATGAAAGATTCATGAATTCAATTAGCATTCCAAATCCAAGTTAAGCCGTCTCTGGCTCCTTAGCTCTCTTACATATACACATTATCTCCGTTACTTTATGTATGTGTGTGTGTCTTCTTCGTGGTTTTAATAGTTGTTAGCCTATAGCCTATATGGCTGTGACATATGGAGTGATGGATACTTGTAGTCTTTATCGTTCCAAAATTTACTATTTACTATAGTGAATTCAAAGTTAGTAGGGTTTTTATACAATTCCCGTTTATTACTTTAGATAGTATTGTTATTTTTAAAATTCCATGTAGATTACAATTTGTAATTGTTCTTAGGGAAAACTTGAAAAATTATAATTACTTAATACCATAAAAATGTTTACACTAGTTTATGAACAGTTCCAAAATAAATCCAAAGTGAATACTCGTTTAGCATTTGGCTTTAGTTTAGATGGAAAGTAACTCGAATTTAAATTTATTCTGTATGATTATTCCGTTTGATATGGTTCATTTAAAACAAACTTTCCAAATGTTGAAGATATTTCACAGGAAACTAGTTCCTATCTAGGCATATTAGATTTGTAAAGTACACCCCGTACAAAGCTAAAAGATATAAATTTTCTAAAAAAAGATTAAGAAAAAATTGTCGAATCGTAAATCGAAATGAAATTGTGTAAGGTGACAGGTGACAAGGTTCCATCAGCTATTAGATCTTCCTCTACTTTTCCTTTACTTGCTTTGGGGAAAAGAAATGAAATGATATTCAACTTAAAGCTGAAAAAATGGTATAAAGATATTGAATTTTTTATACTCTTATTCTATATAGTAAAATAAATTGTAGGAGAAAGTTGATAGTTGACTGGAGCAAATGATTACATCAAAAATGACGGTATTTGATGGTGGTGGTGGTGGTAGTTGTAGAGGAAGTAGTCAACCGCAATAATATCTTTATTACACTTTTCCGAGTCTTCTCCACAGCCTTGGAGTTAGTAGACATCAGAAGGATTTTACTATATTAGGTTTCCCTATGGTTGATATGACTATGATGAAGTATTATGTATGAATCTAAATGGTACCTTTTTATTGGGGACTTGGTATGAAAAATGGATGAAATTCGGGGACACATTTCCTTCTTTTATCAAGCACCGTAATCTTTGACAGAATACTCTTTTTATGTCCCTCGTTCCTCTGTAGATCAAAGATCACTTGCCCTTTACTTTTACTTTGCTACTGTAACTAATAAGGCTGTGACTGAGAGAGAATGCTACAATAGAGGATGAGGTGGTAGGTGTGTAAGCATAATAAGTATGTATTTAAGTTAGTTATACATTCGGTCTTCTCGGTTTGGATTGTCTAGCGGTTATGAAACGGTTGGAGAATTTTAATTGATACTGGCGAATTTCAAGTAGCTTGCTTTTCTTGGGTAATAAAGTAGTTGGTAATAATGTAGTAATGTAGAAATGAAAGAGTGAGTAGAATGGTGGTGATGTTGGGATCGAATTTCATGGAATGGGCTTCACGAGGCAGAGCGAAGCAAAGCCAATTTGGGATGGGGTGTAAACAGCTAATAAGTATTCAAAAGAGAAAGTTTTATGTGTTACGGGAGGGTTTGACATTTATGAAGTTATTAAAACTTATTAAACTCTGTAGTTTAGTACAGGCCATTTTATTTGCATCATAAGGTTTTAGATTGTGGTGGTATGATTTTTTTTACCTAAAAATTTTGCTAAGTTTTTAAAAACATTAAATAACAATGCTCAAAACGTCTTATTCATTTCATATTGCAAAGCAAAATATTAATAAAATTTTTGTTTAAATATTTTTTTTTCTTTTTAAAACTTTTTTTATTAAAAAAATCTGAAAAAAATTCCATACACTCTTTACATTCATATTCTTTTCTAGTGTAACATTTGATTATAATTCACATTATAATTTTTCATACCTAGTTGTAAAGGACAATTAATTCAAATAAGTTAAAAACTTTGTCTATAAATGTTATACAATATTAGTTAGTTTATTGTATTTTGCTATATATTATGCACCATTCGTCAGTAGCATCGATCATCATTCATAATCTGTAATGATTTATTTTATTTTTTACTTATTTTTAAATCTTTACTTTGAATAAGAGCTACAACTGATTTCTACACAGTAGAAGTCTATATACTTTTATACTTATAATATATTTACTAACTAGTATTTAATTTTTTACTTGGTAATTCAGTGTAAAGGAAAACGCATATAAAATTCACTTTGGAAATTTTGGCAGTAGTAGAAAAATGTTGTAATGCCTACTTACAAACGCATGTCTTCCTCTATACCAACAAACATTATAAATAACTTGGTTTTACATCCAATATAAGCCTAGATATATTATTAAGTATTTTACTTTCACATTACTCTTCAGTATTATTAAGAGAAAGTCGTCGGATGGATTTCTGGATGAGTGGTTATACGTAACTAGAAGTAGATCCAAGAGTCAAGAAGAAAATGATTTGTAGATTGTGTAGTAGAGGTAGTAGTAGAATTGCATTACATATCTACATCCTAACTGGCGTGTGTCATATTGGAAAAAATTGGAAAATTGCCTTTTTATCGTCTAGCCTGTTCAATGTTGCCTTTCGACAACGTCTTGGTCTTCCACAGGTGACGTCCTTGTTGTTGTGTTTACCAGGAACATGAAGACCCTTCCTCAAACTGAGGAGAAAGGACAGGTAAGCATTAGGCAGGACTGGGAGACCTTGTCAACAAACTTCATCTTCAGGGATGACATATGTCCCGTTAGTTTCGTACATCTGTCAACATTTTTGATAAATTAGATTAGTTTCCATACTCCTCGTACTTTGCTTTACGTTCCATCTCTCAAAGGTCTAATCGCATTGGGATGGAATATTATTGTAGGTTCTGGAAGTATAATTATGATTATTTAAAGAGGTGTTGCCTTCCCGTGTATATTTGGATTTATATTGGATTGAATCACTGTCTAGGAGCGTACATACATTTTGAAATTGAAAAAGGGAAATTGAGTGAGGAGAAGGGCAGGGTTGAAGTGAAGTGAATTGGAAAGACAAATCTTGAAGTGAATTTATTCATCTCTATCTTGGTTTTATTTAAGGTTACGCTGTATATGTAAAATTTTATTTTGTTTTTGTTTCTGCATTTGATATTGCATTGATATTGTATATGATAAAAATATATTTATGTTATTTGAATTCCTAGAATGGGGAAAAATTCAGGGAATCAAGATTCTTTACTAAAGTATAGTGACAAATTGGTCAAAGGGGTTGCATTGGGTTGTATTATGCTTGGTTGGCCAATGGTTTAAAATATGTATTCAATTTGCTAAATCTTCCAGTTTGTAATCTTTCTATCAAAGAATTTGTTCAGATTTATCCATTTATAATTAAAGACACTTGAAAATTACCTGTCTAGTATCCTTATAGCGATCACTCCGTCTATTACAAGAACCTGCTCCAGGACCTCCCCCAGAGCCTGCAGTAGTCTGCATTACAACATCACAACTCTGGCTGGACAAGAATGACGAGTCCCCCATCATCATTCCCGGACATCCTACTCCTGATGTGGGAGAAGCATCCAGAAGAGATCCGGCCATACCAGGATGAGTACCGCAACCACTGCCATTGCCATTATTCCCTCCTCCACCACCAGGAAACCCGGATGTTGAAGAATAGGGACAAATACTTGTAGGTGGTGGAGTGGAAGCCATCAACTCTAAATCAACTGTGGTTGTATGCTCTCGAGTCAAAGTCCTTATTTTTTTCCCCAGAAGAAGATAACAAACACACACACAAAAACAGTCAAGAGAATTAGTTTAGCTACTAAGCTTTATAATAGTAATGAGAATGAGATGTAATAGCACGCTTGTTAGGTATATATACTTCTTCTACAACTAGTATGTACAACTTTTTAACAATAATGGTAAGAGTCACAGACAAAAACAGTGTGTTCTGCTGCTTTTGGGAAAAGAGAAAGCTCGGAAGTATTTTCTTCCCGTTTTTTGTTCCTTGCTTTCGCATGTGGAAAGAATGGGCTTTGATTTCTGTTTCTTTAGATCACAAAAGTTTCTGCTTTGAAACTTCGTTTCGAAAGGAGGGAGTGAAATAAGTAAAACGTCAACTTGGCAAGACTTTGCTGACCGATTTAAAAGAATTTTACGCTTGGAAAAACACAACATCTTATTAAGTCAACCCTATTTGCTATTCCACTAATTCTTGTCATTTTGGGTCATTTTAAATCTAAAAATTACAAGTAAAACAATGTATTTTGTTTATTGCACTGCAAAACGTGGGATTATTAACAATGCCTTATTGAAAATTCTTGGCAAAACCACATCAGGGAAAGCTTTTATTTTATTTCCAAACTGACTTTCGCCATTTTGACTTGAACTTATCGTGACTCTTTGTAGTTGTCTTGCCTTGTTGGCCTTGGTTTTGTATATATGCTTCTTCTGCTTTTACTAATACACTGCCACCAAGTACTAGTTAGTTAGTAAGCATTAGTTAGAACGATGATAATAATTATTGTAATAGTTAAGTGAGTAGTAGTAGAAGGGAATGAAAGGATAAAAGAAGAATCCCATTCAGTACATTAAATAACTACGGGTTAATCCTAAGTGCCCATTTCTTCTTGGGTGAAAGTGAAAGTTACTTTCTTCCCATAGAAGAACTAGAAGTAGTAGTTAAGGACAAAGTAGAATGAAAGTAAACATAATCATCATCATCATAGTCAATGGGCTTCCTCACATGGAACTAAAGGTCTTAAGATAAGAAGGCAAAGAAATATTTTCTTCGTTATGACTCCGCCATACCAATTTGTATGAATAGATACAAAAGTCAAGGCAAATTTGGAGACACTGGACAACTAAGTAAGTCTATTCGGGAGGGATGCGCTGGACAAGTTTTCCTACGCTAAGGAAAAGTAAAAGTCTTTTGGATTGTATGGGGACATTTTTAATTGCATGTGCTTGATATTTTAGAAAGGGTAAGTGGGATACATTAGTTTTAATTTTTCTTTGAAGCAATTGCGATAAAATGTTGAATGCATATTTCAACTTTGCAACATCATCATAGGACTTTTTACGTGTGTATAAAAATTTAATGTATTAACATGTGAATACCCCAAAGGTGCATAATAGCGTTAGTTGTACAAAATTAGCATCAAATTAAGATAATCCGCTCATGGTTATGTCTAGTGTTGTTCCAAATTGTGAAAAGCATAAGCAGCTAAAAAAAATACAATAAAAGTGATAACCCTTCCTGTTTAAGGCTTTATTAGTAATTAATTAATTTTTTTTTTTAAATAATCATAGTTTATGAACACAATTTAGAGCCATTGAAGATTCACTTTTGAAAAACACGAATTAAAACGATAAATAAATAATAAAGTCGAACAAAATGTTACTACTTTAAAAATCACAAGTTTTAAAGAACATAATAAAAAATACTTATTAATAATCAACTTCATCCTTGTTAAAAAATTATTCTGGTTCCATAACCTGTAAACCATGCACAATTCATCTTTCTTCATCATCATACTCAACCACAGAGAGAGGTGGATCCCTGTATAAAACAAAACACGAAAATAAAGTGTAATCGAAACAAATAAAATAAAATAAACAGCATTACGGAAAATTCAAATCATACTTTTGAATACATTTGCTACAAAACAAGACAAAAAGCCCATAGCTTTCTCTTTCCGTAATAAAATTGACCTGCCAAAACAGGTAAAAGCCGGAAAAGAAAATTGCAGGGTATAAAAAGTCAAATCCAGACAAAAGAATAAGGTTTACCAACAACCTAACCAAACCCAAAATGGAAAAACGCACCACTACCACTGAATATCATTTTATCTCCTATCACTTTACTAACAAGTTGCAGAAAGAATATCAATAAATTTGTTACTACTACTATTACTCTTATATTATGGGGAGCATAGTGAGGAAAGTAAAAATACATCCGAAGGTACTACTCGGGGCACTTGGTAGTTCATAGTATTCCAAGAAAGAAAGTTTTTTTTTCGTATTGAGTTGGATTGTAAGTTGATCTTTGTTTGATGAGATCAAGAGGCAAGATCCAAGCCAAGAAATGCCAGCCCAAGTGGGTTCCCATGTCAAGAGTTTAACACATTTCCCCTTGAGTTAACCACAACTTCTTATACCTACCCAAGACCATAATATAAGAAGTAAAACGAAAACGATTTTTTCATACAAAAAGCTAAAGAAGTATATATAACATAAGGCTAAGTTGGGTGGGTCTATCAATCCCAATGCTCTCAAATAAACTGGGATGAGACTAAATGTTAGTTTGTTGTTGATACTTGGTATTTTAGGAGTGAGTGGCTGAGAAAACTCAAGTGGTCACTTCACCTTAGTAGTAGTCTTAGTTTATTTCCCAAGTTTGTATGTGAGAAGAGAAAAACAAAGAGAATTACTTATAAAGTTGAAACAGGTTGGCCTTTGGCATTATACACATTGGGTCAAGTAGGTACAATGGTATAAGATGTGGGATAAGAGAACTGATACAAAATAAATGATCTCGTCTGTTGCTTGGAAATGAAGTAGTAGTGGTAGTAGTAGTAGCAAGGGGTATGGGCTAAATTGCACTGGGACTTATATCATAATATGGCAATATACCTGTCAAAAACAAAACTACTCTATCTAGGATCTTTCATACTGAAGAAAGAAAGTTGGTGAAAGCAGTTGGTTAGCTTGGTCTAGTTCGAATTGTGTGTGTAGAATCTTAGATATGGAAGTATCAAGAGGGTTGTGATGGTAGAAGTAGTTTCTTACCTATAAATATGGGAAGCTATAATGGTCGGCTTAATTGAGAACACAATCACGCCCGTCATCACCAACACGAAGGAGAGGAAGTACAAGGCATGGAACTGCAATTTATTTATCAAAATCCCATTAGTACCTTTTCTTTCTTGGTTTTAAGAGTTGCTGGAGAGAATTGTATAGAATTTTGTGGACTTGTAAGGTTAGATGGTTGGGGTGAGTAGGCAATAATAATACTTTTGATAGATAACTACACAAAAGTCTTTTTAGTAATATGGATCATAAGTTACTTCACTGACTGAGTACAGTATCATTAGTAGTGACGTAATGTTAGCTGAGGTACCCAATCATTCCAATTATTAGTGGTATTTGATGTGGAAAGCAATCTTTTGATTTATTTTAACCTTTTATTAACTTATTAGTTCTGAAAAAAGAATGATTTTTCTGGGTATTCTTTTGGAAAGATGATTTTGATCTTTAAGAACAAAAGACTAAAAAGTATGTTTTTTACTTTTGTCACTTTTTTAGTTTTCTAAACAGTGTCAATTGTTTGATTTGATTTGTATCCTTATTTTTCCCATGTACTCAGATTATAAATACAACTATGCTCGGTGGTTATCATGCTTTCAGTTTTTTGAAAGCTGCTAATTACATTTTAAATTATAAAATGTAAGGGAAGTTTTATGTCGACAAAAAACTGCAAAAGGTATGCTTACAAGGGCTCAGCACGTAGGACTGAGTTCATTCCAAATTCCTATAACTAATAATATGTTTGGGGGCATATCTTTTAAACATGCGTTGAAAAATTGCTAGCAAAAGTTTCATAGTGTGCAGTAAAAATACCTTGAACTCAACTAATGACTTTAGGATATAAAGCTAAAACCTATCTCACAAGGGACGATTAAATTTCTAACTACCGTTTTACTGATTTTACTGCGACTAAAGGATATCATAGGATAAAGAATCTCCATAAAATTTATGGGTAAATTTTTGCACTAACATTTTAATGGCCCCATTTCCAAGCCCATCCATAACTCTAAAAAAAACAGCTAAAACTATCTTTCTGATCCTTTACTTCTATATCTTTACTGTTTGTAGATTTTACTATTTGCTCTTGAAAAGAATTACTAAAATCGATTTCCTCACACGACCCAGACTTGACCTAAAACCTAAAAGTACTTGATATTGAAAAGGTTAGTTGGATCCAATTTTGCTTTCACTTAATGTACCAAAGGTCTACGGATGTTAAGTAAGGACGTTATATGGGAGGCGTTATTGGTGCTGATGATGAGATGACTGACCTTATATTGGAAGAGGTAAATTCCCACGATGAGTGAGTAAAAGTCTGCCGTGAGGATGGACAGATTGAAAGCCGTGGCACCTGATAATTTCATCACCCAAGCGGCTACCACGTAATATGAGAGTTGAGCTGTAGCAAATCCTACCAAGAGGAATACTGGAGTCCCTGTCAGTCCACCCCATTCTGCTGAGGTCACTTCTCCGTATTCTAGCAGAACCCTGGAAATTTTCCAAAATTGTTTTCAATAAGAAATTTTAGTCATGAATTATTTACAATTGAAAATGTATGTTTGATCAAAACATTTTTAGATTAATTCTGGATTAACAAAATTAGTGTACTGATATCATCACATTTACTTACGTCTGAGCTCCAGTTACAAAACTTCCAAAAAGGCCAATCATCCCCAGAAATTCTACAATATCAAATGTCTTTACAACAAACTCTTGGGCAACATTTGAAACTCCATAAAGGAAGGCACCGGATAAGCACAACATGTCCCCCAAGAAACGATCTTTTCCTGAAAAAAATATTAAATTTCCATAAAATTTCCAAATTATCAAAAGCCATCCAAAACTAAATAACATGTTAACCTATAAACCTAAAATTCACCTTGTCCAATCGGCCGGCCTTCTTCAATATCAGCCCAAACTAAACAACAAACTCCCAAGAGGCATATCGAAACCCCCAGTATATGAGCAACTTTATAACGAATCCTTAAAACAAGCCATGATAACGATAAAACAGTTGGGATTGTAAAACAATCCAAAAGCTGTAAAACCAGAATCATAAAATTAGCAAATTGCTTTATTCAATTTTCAAATAAAAAAAACTTTTACAACTCTCTATTACTAATTTACCTGAACACTAGTAAGAGTTGTAAACTGGTATGCTTTCACTACAAGAAAGTTGGCTTCCGCATCGGCTAGTGCAACCAGGGCATATTTCCATCCTCGAGTCTTGAGCACAGGAAATAAATTCCTATCTGCTGGTCGGCATGCCAGTATTGTCGTAAATACCGTTGCTAGTGTTATGTAAAAGGCAAAGTTTTGAGCTGTAATAAATTTTTTAAACGAAAGCAATCAGTAATTGATTTTTCATAAATAAGAGATTCTATTTCCATTAAAAATACTATATAGTAGTTGAGAAAGAGTGTAATGTATATTCCAAGAATAATATATCTTCATTCAAGACCGGAGACACATTTAAGGTAAAACTTTGTTTCCCCGAAAGAATTTAATTTTAATTTACTTCACTGTCACTTGTCACCGACAAGATAAGGGGTTGAAAGTGACATTACCTAATGATACGAAACTGCTTCCACAGCGATATAATATATTATACGAGAATTTAATTAAATTGAACTTTACCCAGTAAGCAGCACCCACCCTAACCCCTTGTTGGCATGCAAGTCTCTCACTCTTTGAACACCCAAGCATATTTCATTGAATTCGTATGGTAACTTTTACATAAATTCTTTTACTTGCTAACAACCCAGAGCAATAGCTAGAAGTGAATTTGGACAAGCTTCTTCATTGTTATAAACGAGACTTGTCCAAAAGTTGTCTAGAGTTTTTTAATCAGGCTGTTTCGTGTCCAGATTTCCTATTTTCTGGCATCACCACCGTCAACGACTCATTACAAGCTTGGAAATGGCTGTGTGGAAGATTGACACGGAAATAAATCTAACTCACTTTCTCTCCTTGATCTCATGAGATCCCAACCGAACTAGCTTATACAAAGCAATAATACGACGACATCCAACTTAGCTCTTGTTTCTGTTTCCGAAGCCAATTTTCTTGTCAATATGGTGAACACCATAGTGTATTTAATTACAACACTCTGTGTGATATCACGCCAAAAAGGTATCCCTGTATCCATTTTTTGTATCGTTTTTATACAACCGTATTATTGGTTACTCGGAGACTGGAAGAGTGGGTGGATACACACTATCCTGCAGGCTTCGACTTTTCCTAAATTTTGAAAGATCTTTTTGGCATGGATTGTGATATCTCTTGTGTGTGGTTCAGGATCATAGTGATGGTGGTGATGGTAGTAGTAGTAGACACTACTGTTCGTTGTGGTTTTTCGTGTTAGATTAATGTACTTGAGGGAAACCTCATCAATCAAAATGTCAATAAGGTCTGATGGGTTGGGAATACTTTTGCTTTTTATACACTTCTACTTTTTTACTTTTCATACACAAAAGTCCAAACTAAAAAAACACTTCTGCCCTTTCGAATCCTTGAAGGATTCTATGCTTCCTGTTTCTAATCTCTAAGACATTTCTCACAAGAGACTTTCTCTATTGCTTTCATCTTCATCTTTGAAGATCTATCTTCATATTGTAAAATGTGGTTCGGTGACGTGAGTCTATCTATTGGGTGATTTATATTTTAAAAGTATTGTGCAACATAAGTTTTGGAAACTTTGTTCGATACTTATTTTAAAGACGAAATAAGATCAAAGTACAATGAAAAGCTAGTTAACCTCTGACCTGTTTGCTGAAATATTTCAAGTTTTTGAGCTTTAAAAATATTCATTTATGACCTCTAACCCAACCACTTTAAATAAAAGTAATAATTCTAACACATCATATACGAATGCTCCTTACACTTTATCTTAGACCTATCCTCAATGTGTGATTTAGTGTACCTTTCGATATGTACTTTCTTCCCTAGTACTTAATACCATTTTAAGAAGTACCACAAGGGATTTTTCTCCTTCCGGATCCGATGCATTTTTGCTTTTCCTATAGGTTTAGGTTTGAAATGGTACCTCAACTACATAATAAAAGAAGTGTACTACAGGCGACGGACGACTATCAACTTCATCTCTTCGTATTTTCCACTTTCACTACTCTTTCTTTTGCGGAGAGGGATCTTGTAATAAAATAAAAAAGTAAAGATAGTATACAAGCACGAATCGATAATATAGCTCGATGAAATACAAACTAGCTGGATATATGGGAATTTCTTGAAGAGAATAGAAAATGAGGAGGAGAAACTGAGATGAAAGGAGACAGCGAAGAAGACATATATGTACTGAAGAAGAAACATGTTCAACAAAAAAGTAGACCTTGAGCCTGGAAAATGCTATTGCAAATTCTGATTCTTTTTTGCTTTTTTAAAAAAACAAAGGAGTATTTTTCTATCTTTCTTATGTGATGTTTTACAAATTAATATGGCCTTTATGAATTTTTAAAAAGGGAGGAAATGCTGAGTTTTTTTGTAGTATGTCATGATTGGAATAAATTGAAGCATATTGTTATGTTAGTGTATGTTTTCAAACCTAGAACGAAATCCAATTACATTTTTTGACTGAGCTTTGTCTTATCTTATGAATAAAACACTAAAACTTTGATTCAAAGTCTAACTTTGTTATTTTACAATGAGCATTAACTTAAAAGCAACTCAATAGAGATATAGAAACAATCTTTACCTTGTGAATTTTTTGCAACAAAATTCTACTACACAGAAAAAATTCGTTCTTGAAAATTTTTTTTTTAAAACAATAATATAATTCAATTTATTCAATGGACGTTTTTAAAATTTCCTTGCTTAGACTAAAAAAACAAATTTTAAAAAAACAAAAAAATGAAATTGTTTTCATTTTTATTCAAAACTAGCTAACACGTCTAACTTTGCCGATAATAATAATCGAATTATCCTGTACTTGAAAGAAACCTTAAAACGCTTTGAAGCGTAAGACGTTTTAATTCAATCTACCTTTCCGTTTAAGAAACACACAGGGATTTTCAAGGCATTACAAAACATCCATAAAAAGTACTAAAAAATATCTACCTTTCATAATAGAATTGTATAAGATATAAGAAATAAGTCTTTGGATTTATTTTTTCCCAGAATCCCACAGAATTACTCTAGAATTGTATAAGATAAAGCATAGCAAATACCATATCATCTGTAACAAGACTCTCAGTAGGGAGTAATTGAATTTTTTCGGTTCAAAAAGCTCGTGGCTCCGCATGGTTTTATTTTTTGCTCGTATATTATTATAATACATATATCTATCTACTATTACTACCCAAGATAAAGAAAGAAACTCACACTACAACACACACTACAGTTTATATTTTGAGAAAGTAAAATCTTCATCTCTATCTATACAACAGAACGAGAATCCAAGGTTCTAAAGATCTTAAACAACTGGCCATTATTATGGTGAACTTTGTCCTTTAAACAGAGCCACAAGGGACATGATCATGATAATAATACCACGGTGGTGACATAAAGCATGAATGTTCCTTAACATTAATTTGACCAACTGGAGACTAAAATAATATTCTTTTTAGAGCATTTTCTACTCCTCATGAAAGTAATATTATGGTTAAGAATCTGGAGAAATTTTGTGTTAAGGCAGAGAGAGTTCTCACTAGCTAAAATAAAATTATTCTTCTCACGACACTAGCAACGGGATGGCATGAGGGGACCAAAAAGTACATTTATTATCTTTAAGGGTGAGATGTGATGTGATAATAAAAGTATGAAAATTGGTTCACATTCTCCACAATATCATGACAGATGTCAAGGATGGTGAGTTCCTTGGTGGATGTGTGTGTGGTCTGGTACCACCTACACCTAACCGCATAGGGTTTGTAAACATTGATTAATGACTTTCACTTTAACGCTCTCTCAGATGCGATAAAATCTTTATAAATCCTATTAGAGGTTGTTTTTTCATTTCGGAAATTTATTGGAGAGAAAATGAAACTCTTTCATTGACTTTTTTAGACAGTATAATGACAATTTTCAATTTTATTGTATTGTGTCGGAAGCAGAACATTTAACAATAAGATTCATTAAATTCAAGACACCTCTAGTTAGTAAATGGAATTTGTATTACTGAAACAATCTTCTGTCGTAATAAGAAAATTTTGACTCTGGCTAAATATTTAAATCGGTCACCATTCTGTACTACTTTATTACTTGGCATTCTTTGTTGAAAGACAACACCTGAATTCCACTTCCAAATTAAAACTTAACTTGTTCATTTGTTCAAAATTTCTAATCAAAGATTATTGGTAATAAAATGTTACATACTGTAAAAATTAATTGTTGAAATTAAAAAGATCGTACTTCAAATTCTACTAAAAAAAACGAATGATGGAAACTCGGTTACATCAAAAGCTCCAAATTCTTACCCTAAAACCCCTAAAATAGGACGACTCCGTGTATAAGTCGAGTTGGCTATTTATGCCATTTAGTCATAAAAT
>JAQGAA010001807.1:0-14425 GCA_034696425.1 Isotoma viridis | reverse complement strand
ATGCAGTTAATCCATTACACCTGTAAATTTTGTAATTAAGGCTAGGATATTAATATGGTATCTTGTAAAAAGTGTAGTAAGTTCATTAAGACGAAATTGCATGTATCATTGATAACAAAGTAATTTTAGGGGATGAAGTACTAAATGTTGATGATATTATAAAAGTACGTAAACTGTCGGACACGCCCTGCTAATTGTTGTATATTATGAAAGTATTTAGACAGACGCCTTCCTGAGCTACTGCTGGAGAGAGCATTGTACTAGAATTGATACCAGTTTGTGTGAGTTTTTGAAACCCATACTGAATAAGATATGAATATTGAATGGAATTTTTATGAAACAAGAATTATGGATTATGTCTGTCATGATGACAAGAAATGTGTTGTATTCAAATCCAATACAAAACGGTGAATAAATCGAGTAGTTGGATACAAAGTTTGGTATTGTTTGTTTTTATTACTTTCTTCCGATTACCTAACTGTTGGAAAAGCAAACGAATGGAAGCAAGAAGAATGAACTGATGAACTTGAAAGAATTATGTAAAGTATTTAGACGTTTTAACTCTTATTTAACTCTCCAATGCAATCCGAAGAAACGCGCATTGAGTATTTGCACAAAAATATGCATCTGTGGCCCTGTGGGACCAACTCAACGATTAATGAAAGGCACATTTCTTTCAGTGATTCACTGTCAATTTGTCAATGTATAAGTGTATCAACGTTATATAATGGCATCCTCGTATTTTTTAGTTTATGATGTGCCGAAATCATCCTGTTTTTAACAGAATGCAACTTCATCTTCAGATAATACACAGTTGCCATGTGCATTCTCAACTTTTTTCTTAAATCACATAATTTCTTTGAAAAAAGGTTTGCTCTTTCAGGTAGGGTTAAAATGCAGTGTTTTAGTTTAGTTAATCGTAGTTTTTATTTATTGTAAAGCACAATGTCTGAAAGTAATTTGCAGGAATTTTAATATTCTTCATTTGTTTTTAAGGAAACACCACTTACCTTTATTGTAATAAAAAATCAAGTTAAATTATGTAGCTCAAAAAAGCCAGTGTTACTACATTCTTTTAAACTATGATTCAGGGACTTTTAATGAACAAACTTTTAAATGATATTACGTAATTCAAAGTTACAATATGGATTTAATTTGCAAACGGTAAAGTATTAACGTGGCTACTTTAAATTAAATATTACTAAAAATTAGCAAGGTGTTAGACAAGAATTAAGGAGGAACAATAAACTACCCAAATGAAATAAAATATACGACTGAGAGTAAAAATTGACACAAAAGTAAAATAAAGGAGGTAAATAGATAGATTTGCAAAGCAAACAAATAAAGGTTGTGTACATTTATCATTTCAATTTTTAGCAGTGTTTATTTATTATTTTATTGATTCGCAATCTACATTCATAGATTTTACTTGCCATAAACCCAAATTTCATTAACTGAGCAAGTTTAAACAAAACGCTTTTGAAAGTGAAACAATAGTATTATTAAAACTGGGACTATTAAACTAGGGACTTGCCTAGTCGGAAGTGATAAGCAAGAGTTTGTAAAATATTAAGAGAAGGTTTTTTTTAAATTCCGATGGCTCAATAGTAAATTAATCCTAGTCTGCCAATTCAAACTGCAAAAATTATCCAAAAAGGGCATAAGCTATCAATTCACAATTCAGAACTGAATTCTGGCTTTTCCTGTTCCTATTATATTAACGTAGATCTTAATCTCTAATAAAATTGTAAAGTACACGTGTACCAAAAAGAAATTTGTTCTGATTGTTTAGAAATACTACCATTGTTTCGCACCCCAAACCTCCAAAAAAATAATAATTACATTATTTCATTTATTGCTCTTCACGGTTAATAATAAATGTACAAGCCTGACATATTATAGTACTTGAGGTGAGGAAAATGTTGGAATGAATTAATCAGGTAAGATTAGGCATCACTCAAGTTTGGAGGGGATAAATTTCGAGTTCAGTAAATGCTTAGGTTGACTACGCATACTAGTACACAAATATCTGAAACTTATACAAAGTACATCATATGTTTCAATATGAGTCAACCTCATTCTTATTTTCTTTACTGTGTACGGTTAGAATTTTCAGCTTCTCAGAATTTTAGATTAAAGACGCCAGCTCAGCGTACCTACCCAAACATTAAAAATTTAAATTGATCTGATTCCAAAGATGGCTTTAGATTTGGGAGCGACATAACAGTTGCCGTTTGAACATTAATTTCTAAACATTTCCAGGAAACTGCTTACCAAGCCTTTGTCCCGTTAAAACTGCTTTTCGAAACCCTGCACATGGCAGTATATAACAGTGACACAAAGGCATTTCTGCTGGTGTATGAGCTTCTGTTGTAACAAATATTAGATTGCTGCGGTCCGATTGGTAACTTTATGATTTTACATTATACCAATATTAACAAACACATTTTTTATTACAAAATGGGAAGGGTTTTGATTTATTTTAATTTTTTTTAACTAAAGTATTACAATAATTGTCACCAATAATTTAAATAAATTTAACAAATGTATTAAATGTTCACTTCCTATAATTTCTGATGTTAATCACGTAAATTACGCTAAAAACTAAAGTTTTAACGAGGAGCATTATCGTTCAATTGACCCAATAACAAAAGATTAATAAAATTTGGTATTTTATTTGAGTATATGTAGCATTTGAGGCAAAGACTAGCTTTTAGAGGCAGGATAATATGACACAAGTGACAACTAATATTATTCTATTGACATTTACATTTTCCCAGTATACGGTAATATAAAGTTACTGACAGGGCTATCAACTATAAAAATATGTATACTGGATTGGTGAATAGGTTACCATTTGGAAGAGGTTACAAGAAAATAACAATTGTTAATACTTGAGACAATTATTGTTAAAGCTAGAGATTAAGTAATTTATCAATAATATCATACAATAGAGATACTCTTCAATATCTTATAATATTATGTTCTGTACGATTAAGACTCGCAGAGAAACAGGTGAGTTGTTAGTTAGACTTTGCAATCCAAGGTTATCAGCTACTGATTAAACTGGAATGGAAGTCAGGTGGATATAGATTCTACTTCTAGATGGAAACCAATTTTATTAGACAACGACACGATAGATGAAGAGCTAGAACGTCAGAAGACGTAATATGTAATATAATTGTAGAGAATGTTTTTTCAAATATTTACTAACTTTGAAAAGTTTCAGATTATTTTTACAATCATTATTACTGACAATTTTTCACAAAAGCCGATTTGAGAATTGCAAATTTTATTTATTTGATTGACATTTTGACTATGATATGATCCTATGTTGTGTGGTTTTATAAATTTTGATTGGATTGAGGAATCGGTTTGAATGTAAAAACTATCTGAAAATCGATCTCTATATTGGTATCTAGATTACCAATATAATTATTTCTTTTTTAATAGAAATTGCTAAGAATGAAATTTATACAATTGGGAAAGAAAGTTATTGAGTTTAGGTTATTAAAGTGTCAAGAATTTAACTACATGGACATGTGTGAAAATGTGTTCATATTATATTCGGGATCGATAGCAATATGTAGTAAATCTGCTTGGGTATTATGAATGCAGTTTAAATCACTTTTGAAGGGCAAAGAAAACATACAGTATTGGCATATATTAAGGAGCAGGACCAGGTTTCTGGTATTAAAAATTTGATGATGCGGTAACATGCAAATATTAAGCCGGTTCTTGACCTAATTTATATACTCATCGTTCCTTAGATTGCGCTGCGCTGGTAGAAAGTTTTGAAGAAAATATTAATAATGTCACAAGACAGGGATTACACAAGGTAAAGACGACATGAATATATGATGTGGGTTGTATAGTGATTTATGATGATGGTTACGTTTTTTCTGATTTTCCGAAAGATTTCTGTTGATTCGAGGTGCGTCAATTGATTGATTCTTCATTGTAATAGCCGAATCACAATACAGTATCCAACATCTCCAAAGATTGGAGTATTCTTTCGTCTCTCGAGCACCATTCAACCAACTCATCAATAGTTACCACCCCATCTTTGTTCAGGTCAATTTGCTGCATAAAAAACAAAATTATTTAAATACACAAATTAGGCAGTTAGGCAATATCAGGTAAGATTGACTAGTATTATTAAGCAATTTATGAAGAGACATCATATTAAAAGACAAATTCGTTATTTATTTTTTATTAAATGAATATAATGTACGGCATCCAAAGAAGGTACAGTATTTAAGTAGTCTCTGTAAATAACTTTATTTTTATTTTGTCCATCAGGATAAAAAACTAATATTGAGTCAGAGCTCGGTCAACACTCTCTTACTTTGATGATTTCGTGAAAAGGAAGCCTATAAATTTGACGAAGCATTATCTTTAATGATACAAAGAAAAGGTTACAATGCTCCAACTTTGTGCAAATTTATTGTCATTCGGTGAAGAAGAGTCTATTATATTTGTTTAAAAAAAATGCATTATGTAGTTCTAAAGATAAGTAGCTTTTAGAAGATCCCACTGTCTCAAACAAAGTCTAATAGCTCCTTTTATAATTATTATAAAGAAAATGAAATAATATCCTTGCATGTCATGGTTATCAACTCTCGTTATCAGGCTTTCTCCATTCCTTTCATTTATTCTTCTTTCGTAAGCTTTTATCTTTCTTGAATGAGTAATAAGAAGATGTAGAAGTTTGTATTACAGACTATTTTATTTTATTTTATATTCTTAATTTTTTTTATCCTTTCTTAGGTTTCAAATTCAGGTGTCCTTGCTCAATTTTTCTCACGGTTTCTTTGCATGTGCCTCAATTTTGAGTAATGAATGGCTCGTCAATGAAATTTACGACATGAAATATTACACTAAGAAATACCTGATCATTATAATATGGCTTTTTACAAAATCATGGTATGGTATGCTATGCAAAGCTTTGAGTTAACGGTTAAAATACATTCAGCTTCAATGCAGACGTAGTCTACTTGTTCATAATTCTTATAAGATTTTACAGGTATTTGGAATCTTGGATATGGAAAAGTCCCGATCATAAAAGGCAAAATACACTTACTGGGAAAGACTTGGATTTATCATCAGTCGTTTATCATTTTATGTGCAACCTGAATAATATTATTATAATGACTACTGCTCTCACTACTTTAGAATTCTACACAGAGGATGCCAGGAATGACTTTAATCCAGTAGTGTATACGGTAATTAAAAGGAAACAGAACGTTTGTTATGTGTTCAGGGTTAATGGAAATTCATTATTTCCTTCATCACATCATAGCGGATGGGGTTTTGGGTCACAAAGGTAAACCCAATAGGCCGGAACTAGGTCCATTACCAGTGTTACAAGTAATGATTTTCTCACTTCCTATTTTATCCCCACTCAGCTATTCTCAAAGCTTTGGACATTTATGCTTCCTGTGCTAATGTGAAAAACTGCTTTTCATAAAGTAGATGCTGAGTGTGTGCTTTCTCCATTTATTTATGGAACTCATATCAAAGGTTACTGCATTTGTTAGAAATTTGCGAAAACTTATAGCGATTTCCTTTTATTCTCTGATAATATATTTGAGCGTCAGACTACATATGATATACAATCGTTGTGTGTTATTTAACTATTGTATGTGATGTTATTAATGAATTTATTTGGTTCAAACGAACTAGATCTGGTTGATCCTTGTTGTTTGTTTGTAAGAAATCAATATGTTCTATATACCATGAAGTAATGTCAAAAATATTATATAATTCTTTTGTTCTTATGGATCACGTAATGTATTTGCAACCAAAAATCCCCGATATAATTGCTAACTATATCATTAGATATAAATGCTTAGCTGTGGTGAAAGTTTGTTAATACCTTAAGCTACAAATACAAAACGCTACTTACACATGGTATTAAGGAAAACTTTCTTCGTATTTTACACAGTGACAGTAAGTAAAAATAATAACACTATATAATATGATCGGCAACTGCATACTGCTCATACTTGAGTCATGTGTGCATGATGTGGGACTCGTCAAGAGAAAGTAGTATGGGAGTGAGTAGAAATGAAATCACAGCTTCATAGCTATAAATAGCTTTTCTCATTCCTGTCCAGCTAAGCTAAGCTCTAAGCCTTTCGAATCTTTGGAAAGGGATTGAAGTGAAACAAGAAAGTAATTGAAGATGTGGGAAACGAAGTGTATCAAACATCAGATTCATTGTCAGCTAAAAAGAATCGAAAATGCTCTCAAGATTTCAATGTAAGTTTCAGGCTGTTCATTTTTCTTCCACGAAAAAAGAGACCTCTTCATGGTTTATAGGGATTTTTGGTATGGGGCATGGACGCCCATGGTTTGATTTCGTAAGGTAATACACTAAAAGAGCTCTGTACATCTATCAACACCGCAGGACTAAAGGATGTCAGGCTCAAACTTATCGTGACGCCAGGCCTTTAAAAAGCAGCTTCTTTCACCAAAGAGGAAGTCAGTATTTCATTGCATATATTATTTTTACTATATGACCTACAGTATGCGTATTCTTTGCCTAAACTAAGTCAACCGAAGAATAATAAAATGGGATGGTCCTGGACTGTACATCAGTGCATACAAATAAAGGACTGTTTTAGACAGAATACTGTTATATTTTTTCGCATTTACTCAAAATATGTAAGCCAGAAGGACACAGAACGATGTATTATGCAATAAGCAATACATTTTTGCATAGTTTACGAAGAGCGATTAAGGATGACTGTACAGAATGAACTGTGTTGTCGTTTCGTTTAAGGGGATGAAATAGGTACTCTCAAGAAGTCGTCATTTACTACATGGCTAAAATGCTATCTTACAGGAGTAGTAAAACATATTAGATGTCACCCGTCCACCCAACAATACATTTTCTTCAACATTGCATTGTGTGTCAACTTTTCAAGATCTGAATATTACAATAGTGTACTTCTGGGTGAATGCCTTTTTGGTTGCTACATAATATTATATTTGCAAAGATCTCACTGGTCAAAAAGCACGTCCATGTTCTCACTATACTGCTCATCCTTGTTTCTTTAATATTTTCATTATAAAACTTTTCCCTATATATGCTTATTGCCGTTTTGATGAAATTATTTGGATGGGTCGTAAGAATTTGTTATAGAATGACAAGAGGCTGAAAAAGAAAAATATTTACGTGAAATATTCTCTCGACGTGCTCTTTGGCTGAGTTCTCCTGCACTTGAGGTTCTGTATTGTGACCCAACATTTCATAAATGGATGTCACAACGTCAAGCATTTCCTTTTTTGTTATGAGACCATCTCCATCCAGATCGTACAGCCCAAAGATCCATTGAAGCTTTTCTTGGATCGTTCCCCGAGATACTTTGGACAGAATTCCCAAAAACTCCTGCAACAATTACATTGTGTTCTCAGAGCAGAGTTAAATATTAAAAAGATTATCCAGTTTTTAGATTAGAATTGAGCAAGGAGAAAAGCATTCTCTGCTCTCATTTAAGTGTTTATAAGATATCGCAATGGGCTTATGAGAGCACATTACGTTCTTAAATTTGTAAAGTCTGATGATGCATAAAAGTTTATAGCTCTTTTTGTGATATTTTCGGCAGTAGAAAAGTATTTTTAAATACAGGGGTTAGTTCTTATCTTGATTAGTTGGTCAAATGGGCAGAGATATAGAACCGCACAAGGAGTTTACACTGAACCAAAACTCAAGTTGATACAAAGCCCAAACTCACGTAATTGTTACTAATACTACTACATAGTGAGTACTTCACTTTTCATTCCAGCTCTTATTACAGAGTAAATTCAATTCAATAGTATAACAGTTAAGAGACGTGGGACTTTAATCACAACTTCAAATCAAGGACTCAAGTACCTTGGGGATTGAGCAATTTACGATTCCAAAGGGAAGAAAAAGTCTATTTCCACGAGTTTATTCTATTAGTATTCTAAGTCTGTGTAGTATGAGATAACTTGGCAAAGGTCCATCCTAAAAACTTGCAACATTCTGAGAGAAATTAGTAACTCACCTCGAAACTGATTTGGCCCAATGAATTCTACTTGAGTGTGTTGAAAACGTAATGGGCGTAGTGTGTGGCGTCTGAAATGAAAGTTTTGGTTATAGGAGTATGTTATGTTATAGGTCATTTTGAAGTTTAGTACAGATTGACCTTATCTAGGTCATATTACAGGATAAAATGCTAATTATACATGAGTTTAAATTTTCCCAAATTTTGCATAATCTTGGTAAAACGATAAAAACTAAATTAAAAACTATGCACATGTTACGTCGTAAGCTCGCAACGTTTGTATTTCGGTTTCAGTAGCCTCGTTTTCTAGCTATGTGCATTAATAGGATCAATTCACTGTAACTGTATCGTTTGTGCTTTTTTTTTGAAACTCTTATACATTTCAGTTAAAAGTGTAACTGCATTTTAACTCCAATCAGTTTTCTCTAACATACAAAATTCAAACATTTCATAAATCAATCTTGATATGATTTTCCAGTTCCAGGTCAACACATCCTAAAATTCCAATTAGCATGATGCATGCTTAATTAATTTACTTTTCATACGAATCCATCTTGTTTTTGATTTTCATGTTCACATACAAGCATGCAATGGAGATATTTTGGTGGAAACCCAAGCCTTGTGATAAATACTGGACTACTAAAAATAATTTAACCGAAAACAAAATTACAGACCTTTCTATTTCAACGATTCAGAATTTAAGCTTGGAAAATCCGGTATATATAAGTAGAAGTTAGTTTTGTCTTTGTATTTTTAGAAACTTTTATACTAAGCTCAACTTCTTCTAAGTCCCGGACTGTTTAAGATTAAAAATTTATGAAGGCTTGTTCTCAAGTTTTCATCATACTTACCTCCTTGTGGGAAGAACTGGGCAAATATGTCTTTGAAAGCATCCTCATCTACAAGGCCTGTTGGACATTCCTGTTGAAGGAAACAACAAGTATATTAGCAGCTATAGGACTTCATACTAATAAAAATGGCAATAAGCTGGAGTTGTATTTGTATAGTAACCTTAACTCGCTCTAACTCACATAATTGTTTAACCACAAATTAAGAACACTTATCGAATTTTTATAATTTTTACATGTTTATAAATTATTTTCTCCATCACCAACCTGTTCAACTGAGAAATTTTGTTAAAGTTGACTTTCAGTACTCGGCTACTCAAATACGCAAGATACGACTAATCCGAATGAATTAGAAAGAAACATGTCTCTATATTGAATTGCGAATCAAAGTATAGTAGATGTAGTTTCGTTCATGAGGAAATTTTGTCCAAGTTTCTAAAATTATGGTTAACCCTCACATTTACTGAGCACTATGAGAGTATTAATTTAACTTATTTGGGAGAAATCGTGCAACTAATGAGACTGATCTTAGAATTAATTGAGTTTTCTATTTGTATTTTTTAGGAAACGCTTTGGGACTCCTAGTTAGCGTATGCTATATGCTAAAGTAAATATACCTTAAATTGAGCTGTAAGTTTTAAATCAGTGACTACATTAACTAGGTACCTCATTATTAAGATGACTGGTATGAGAAGTTTCTGTTTATATTATTAAACTTTTGCTGATCTTTGAGCTTGAATTAAATGCCTAACCCAAGGTAGTTTCTAGCCAACATGCAGCTTTAAAAATTGAGTGCAAGAAAAAGGAATATCGCACAAAATATACCTAACTACTTTAAAAAGTCGTACAAATTTAGAAGGCAAATTCTAAATAAGGAAGGCTATGGTAAAGACAATTCCCTTAAAATGAACTGCAGTTTCATGCAAACTGTGTCCCAATTGTAAGTCTTTGCAAATAAATTGCTTAAGTCCTGTCGACACAAAGCCTTCTATTTGTTACTAGGCCATAGTAGCAAAAAAAAAATGTTTTTCCCTTACAACTATCATTATAACATTGCATTTTGCATTATCATCATTCTATGCAAGCAAGTGTGAGTTCAATTGAGTTATATGACGTTTAGGTAATATGAGAATACTATAAGGCAGTGTGATCTTTGGTAGTCACCATTACCATTGTGTAATCATGTAGCATTTGTAAACATCCATTTAGTTCACCTCATTTCATTGTGTCTTGGGAATGCGATCGAGTAAATTGATTGAAAGTGTCACCTGGGTATCTCCTTCTACATTATACCTTTTACACAATACCTTCTATCTAGTGATCCAAGGCAATAAAGAACCCAATAAGACAGAAAAAGCTTAAGAAAAGACGGAACATGTGAACCTTTGTAGTTTATTAAAGTCAATCGAGCTTATGAGATTGAGCGATTTTGTGGTAGGAAAGGAATCAAATGAGCAAGGAAGATTGAAATTGCACTCAAGGGCTACTACTACATTCTCAAAGGATGAGAATGATGATAATTGTAATGAAGATGATGTTCATCCTGAGTTTTCTCAGTAACTGCCAGCCAACCACGATCATCAAGATGACTCTGTACCTATTGACGAAAGCATGCGATCTTCTGCCTCAATTCCCTCATTATCTTACAAGCTCTCTATTCTGCCTTACAATATTAACACTCATGTTTGCAGACAGGCAAAAGGGATATCAAGGATCCTAATCGATAATAAAAGAACTTGTGTGTTTTTTCATTATAGATTGTGGTAGGAAAGGAATCACAACATTACAGATAATGTAATCCTATACTACTGATATTTTAGACCACCACCAACCACTCGCACAGTAATAGAACTGTACCATATCTATCATATGCGATCTCACACTTTATACATCACGCCAGTTTAATAAGATTATAATTATAAGGAACAGCCAAGTGCCTCTTTGTTCCATTTCCTTCTACTTTCTCTTTTTATAAGTGAGAGATGTGTTCGATCCTAGAATGTGGATAACCTGGCTACCAAAAATACACATGAAACAGTGTACCACCATCTCAGGAATGTATCTTTGTATGTAAAGGTTCTTCAGGGTAGAAACGACGTGTTCAATTATCTCTTATACATAAAACTCGCAGATAATGCTCGATTTGACGCAAGCACAATTCTCTCTAGTTTCCTTTTCTTTACTTAAACCTTCTTGCCCAGTTAGGACTCACCTATCTTACCTTACATTTTCCAAGCTGGTTACAACATTCCATCCAAAGCCATCATAATCCTGGATTATTTAAGCTTATTCTCATATATGTAGAAAGAGGTTTGTAGACGTGCATTATACCGTAAAAAAGTAAATTTCCTATAGGTGTACGATGTACCTTGAAATTCTATTTAATTTCATCAAAAGTACACCCACCTGAGCTCACAATTTAAGACATTTCAGATAAACAGTTTTCCTGTTCTTAATCTACCAAGTTGGGCTGTTATTTACTGTCCAAAATCTCTCATTGTCAGAACTTAACATTAGAAAATTCAATCAGTCATCAAGGATTTTTTCCTAAACTTCCGTTTTGTAGAATAATCATAACAATATATGTATTGTGTGAAATGAATTCGTAAGAACAAAGTTTAAACATCTATATCTTAATGAAATTTACCTGCTTGAATCCTCGGTAAATGAGCTGGATTTCTTTTCGAGAGAATTTCGTGTTTTTAGCTAGTTTGTCCAGTTCTTCCGGTCGGTAGCGAGCCACATGTAGTGTCAATTCGTCAACTTCATCCTCTGTTTTTATAGTTAAGAGGAAAAAAATTATGCATTTTGTTATTAAATAGAAAATTTTAAGGTTCATTGGTACACTTATTGAGAACACAGACCAAAGCAACAAAGATTTAAAGCAGTAGCGTGGAATGGAATCAGGAATAAGGTTTATAACTTTTAACCCGGATTTTGTATTGTATTTTCACTATCCTTCTTGGTTATATAAAAAATTTGTAGATATATGTATTTAATTACTTAATTACTTTGTATAAACATATTCTTTATATGCATAAAAATCTTTAGGGTGGCCCATATAGCCGCTTGGTATTTTCCTTCTGTCAATACTACAAATAAATTTTGGACAAGTTTTGTCCTCGTTGTTTAGAAAAAATTTAATTCAAAATTGAAATAAAAACTTTTTCTTTTTATAATCCAAAGTAGCTTCAGGGGAATTATTCAGCAGGAGTTTTATAGCATATTTACTTACTTTCAACGAATAGACAACTAAAATCTCGTGGAGATGGTGTATTGAAGTTGGCGTATGAATTTTCCACTTCAGGAGAAAGCAATCCATTAGCAAAGTTTTAAATGTGAAGTGTAAGTAAGGTAGACCAGCTACAAATAATCTTCCACTTACAACTTACAACCACATCACAATTTTTATAGAGCAAATGAAGTCAGGTAAATATTTTCGTTCCATATTGTGAAGATAGAATAGAAATGTACCAAATCGTAGTAAAAGTTCTTGGTAGGAAAAACATACAAGAGTATAGAGCATGTAACTTTTCACTTCAAAAGTGAAGCATTATACAACTTACTATTACGACGAAATGAATCCCAGTTGCCTTCAACAAAATAAAATTCTAATAAAGTAACAATTTTGTTCTATACTCTTCTAATTTCTGTTTAAAAATATAAATATAAACTCATTAAAACTACTTTCTAAAAAGGTAGACAACTCTTTTACATGCATTAGATAGATAGATAGATAGATATTTATTTTCACTCTTTTGGAGGCCCATGGCCCATGAAGAGTTTTACATGCATTATCTTCATCACAATAATTGACACAGCTCATTAACAAAGTTAATCGGGTGTTTTTGTTGATTTTCAATTTGTTAGAATTCTATTCCTTCCGATTGTCTAAGTATTATTATTAGTCTAAGTTGCATTATTATTATTTTTTAATTACGTCATTAAAGGCTTACAGTGTTTTAAAATCTATTTTTGACTATACCACTTCCGAAAGTATTTTTGGGAAAAATTATTTCTAAACAATACTTGCAGTTTCCGACAAGATAAAAATCGTTTACACCCTACAAAGCTCATTCAAAATAATGTTCACCTGCAACAAAGTGGCCTGATGCAGATGGAATTGAAAATAAACTTAATGCAATACAACCTTTAACACATTTTTGATCCAGCAATAGTGTATCACAAACTAATCTTTAAAATATCCTTACATCAATGATAATGAATATGCTATTACGTTAAGGAAATACATTTATTATGAACTGAGGGATTAATAGTAGACAGGAGCTCATATTCAAATGATTTTTAATGTGTATAAAGTTTGTAGTGTGAAATGGCATTCAAACCTTTCCATCGCTTTGAATAAATGAATAAAATTAAGAGAAAAGTTTAAAAATAATTTGGCATGTGGGTTTATGTATCTATTTAAGTTTAAAAACTCCCTTTGGGACTTGATATAAGTTTTTTATCGGGGAAGAAGGTGAAAGGTGAGTTAAACAAGTCAAGACTCTGTTGAATAATTCATTGATTTTGTAACTCAGGAGTAACAATATGAGCATGAATTATTTGATTTTCTACCAGAGATCAACCTTATTTATTCATGAAGAATAAATGCTTCGTAGCTTTCAATAATATAAAAGTCAGAAAAGAAGTTTAAGAACAAAGAACAGGTTGCCTCTGCATTTCTACATCTAGCTGAAATCTATCATTGTTACTTTCTCTTGCATGAAGTTTCACATACGGCGTACGGAAGAGAAAAGAAAGTCACTTCTGCTTCTGAGGAGCAAATTCTATTTCGCGAACCACAACCACCACCACCATGACTAAAACCTCACCACTACTATTACCACTAGTAACTAGTAGTCTGACTTCCAATTTTGATATAATGTTCAAGGAGCAAAGATTGGCAAAACTATCATACCAAAGTAAGACTGTAAACAGAGCAAAGATAAAACCCAGAGGTTTCCTTGTACTTTCCTTACTAAAGAATAAGTTTACTTTTAGCTTGTCACGAAAGTTTCTTAACCAGTTTCGTCCTTTGAGTAAAAAGTATGCGATCACAACGCGTACATCAAAATGGTTTACATTATTCTGTAACTTTTAAGCACCTCTGTTACTTGTTACCCAGAAATACCACTGGTCTGATTTTGAACGCTGACAAGCTTTAATGCTTTTAGATTTGTTATTCTTTATTTGTTAAGACAGGTTTGGCTTAAGCTTGTGAATTTTCTTTCTTGTTTATACCTCTGATTTTTTTAGTTCGACAAACTTCCCAGTGACGAGGAATAGGCTTTTTGTTACTTAATACAGGCTAGTGTAAAGAACGCAATAGGTTTATTGAATTTTTAATTTACAAGTTAACACATTTATTTATGTTCGTTTTGCCTTTTAAGAACATAATAAAAATATAGAAAGCCCCAATAATTTTATTTATTGAATACCAAAAAAGCCTAATAAAAGCCTAACGAGTAAAACTGTCTAAAACTCTATTTAAAACTTTTATTTAGTATTAAAATGAATAACACTCTAAGCATCTTCATA
>JAQGAA010001806.1:0-14425 GCA_034696425.1 Isotoma viridis | reverse complement strand
TTAAGGAGAGTTCATTTCCTGTCTTATAATTAATTAACCAATGCGATAAGAAGTCCTAGCATTGTGTACCATTAAAGCAACGATAAAATGACAACGCCCAGGGACACAGAGGACAAATCTTAAGTGATGACTGACTAGTGTGAGTGCAACAAGAAATCCAATACAGCTTTCAAGGTAATGCGTAACATGTTTTACTACACACTACTTAAAATTCCATCGCAAGCTTGAAATGTTGCCAACTACGGTAAGTGATATACTTTCTTGAAAAATGAAACTCTTTATAATTTATTCCGTCAAGTGTAAAGAAACCTATGAAATGCTAAATTAAACTTTATACAAATTATCGCTGTGCTGTGGTTTGAATTCTGTAAACCCTTTAAATCATAAAATAATGCAATGAAAGCATACTTCTAGCTTCAGAGTATCTGACATGTATTTTTCTATCTTATGTCACAATTCTCACAATACCCGAGCGAGAACTAATATGTAATAAGACATGACAATAAACAGATGCATAGATAAATGGGAATAATCACAAAAAACTTGAAACAAGTAACAAATTTGTTTGTCATGTAAGTATAAGCCAAAACTATAGTACTATAGATGCACGGAAGTGATACAATTAGCACAAACAACAGCAGTTTTGAGTGTAGCAAAGAAGGGTGTAGTTAACTACTTAATTATCCTCATCTAATTAGCTACAATACTCCAAAGATCATGTATTATTGTGATATGTAGAAAAAAATAGTTTCAGTAAAAAGTTTAAATAAAAAAAAAACATGAGTTGTATGCAGCCCTGCAAAGGCAATGTCCCATTATTGTCGCATGTATTTTGCTTATTGCATAACGGAAGTTTTTAGACTTCCACTTCCAATGCAGATGCCCTATGTGCAACTAGTGCAACAAATGAATCAAATCTGTTGTAAGTAAAGAATTTATATGCATCAAAGGCATATGCGAGTGTCTTACCGGAATTTGTGGAAAATCAGAAGTGAAAGAACGAGAGCCGTCAAGGATAAAGAAAGTCCAACAAACTCCAAGATTCTCGTGTTCGTTGCTATATCCAGCTTCGTCTATGAATTTTATTACAATAATAGAACAAGTTACATAATAAAAGTCAATGTAAGGTTTAGTTATGTCTAATATTAAAGCTTTGAATTGTGCAAAATGTCACGCAAATTTTTTATGCAACCAAGTCACGTTTAAGTAATTTTAATATACACTTTTCTACTTGTATTGCATTGCAGTTGTTCTATTTAGGCATTTATCTTTTACTTCTTATTTAGCAATGCGTTTAACTGCATTTTGCAGATAAAGTCTTTGTTAAAATATTATAACTACCATTTTCTCATAGATCAAGTATTATCGCCATAATATATCATTGGTTATTGTCATTACTCCTTTGGTTCCCGGTTCGGAAATTGCTATGTTTTGATAAGGCATCAATTCATTTCCTATTGCAGACATTGGGAAATTGTAAGACTCTTCATAGGAAGTAAACGATGCAATCGGGATACGACTATGAGCCTTAATGTTTACTTTCAAGGTTAACAATAAATTATAACAATGTTTAACACCAGGTCATGGTCATTCATTATTGATCCAAGTTTAATATTTAATATCTTATGGAAATTTGAGACCTTATGAAATCTAAATTGACTCTGTAAAATGTATCAAAATAAATTCAAAGTGACAGATGCTCTGATCATTGTAAAAAGGAACGTTTTAAAGGAAGGGTTTAAATAAACCTTCAAAAGTGATCAATTTGACTCAATTTGAAAAAACTTAGATTTCACAACGTCGTGCGTATTGCTTCAGAATTAATGCTTTGTAGGAATTTTATAATTTAATTATAGATTAATTTTAGATCTAAATTTGTGACTGTGTATTCTTAATGTTTTACCAATTGTAGTTTTTAATAAATTCCAGAAGATTCATCTGGAGAAAGTTCAACTTCTTGGATGTGAGGCATGACGGATATAAGCTATTTACTAATATTACTAGGCTGACTGAGGCTGCAACAAATTCTATGCCATTTTGTAAACTTTTTAGTCCCCTTTTTTAGAGAGACATTAAATTTATTTGACAACAGCAAAACTCAATTAAAGTTTATAAAATGAATTGTAATGGGAAAACACACCTGGGCTTCATCCTGACCCTGAGACCCAAGTTTTCTCATAATTTCACGAATCTCAGGAGTAAAACATGAAGTGTAATTCGTCCATCCGATTTCACCTGGTGCACGGTCTCTATCCAACCATTTTCCTGTAGGGTCACATTCTCGAAAAGCCGTATCTATTCATAGAAATCCACTTATTACAAATCACAAAAAGAGATTAAAAGTAAAAGCACTAAACACATGGTAAGGTCACATCAGTTTAAGAATTCAAGGCTTCAACCATTTATCGATAAAATCATTAAATGGTGATTGTACAAACTTGCTTTTATTGTATAAACTTTTAAAAATTTCTATTGAGCTTAATGGATGTGAGAAAGAAAGTGGTACTAACTTGTCGCATCTGAGCCTTTGACGATGGGGCATGGACGTGAAGCTGTAGCTCCTCCAACTGTAGGGCCCCAGCAAATAAATCCATCCCATATTGCTGGACATAGAGTGACTAAAAGGAATAATCGTTTTATTAATTAAATGTTTGCATTTTATCACATCTGCCTTTGATATTTATTAAACATTTAATTGTGAAAAATTAAACTCAGGGGATATTTTGTATACTTTAAGGGCTTGGCATTTGGGCCAAAAAAGGTTTAAGGTTCATATCCCATTTACAATGCAGAATTATATTCACTTGTAAACGTACGTAAAGCTTGCAAACTTTAATTTTTAAACATAATTAAGGATGCATATAAATTTCTTGCAAGATTATAGTGTTAAGGATCTAACGCATCCAGACTCAGGCTTTATTCGTATAAAAATGTATTTTAAGAGATGACTATTCTGCATAATTACACTCTTTAACTTTTCCTATTCTCCTGTGTCCCTGAAGACATGCCCCATTCTTTCAAAACTTTCAGAACTAAACTTACAAACTCATAAAAGTAACTAATATGTACCGCATCACATAATAGAATCGAATTAATAACTAGGTATATCTTGCAACAATTCATATCTTTTCATTGTAGACATGTACCGACGACGACGTGTAGTTAATTACAAGTTTCAGTATTAAGTATTACATAACTAATTGCACTGTTTTTTGGCCACCCTGCCCCAATTTTAGTCCTGATAAAAACAGAGCTGAGATTTTAGTTTTCTAAGGAATGTACTCAAAAATCAGTTCACATCTAAAGTATTTGTTTCCCCTATTTTCCTTCTAAATGAGGTATGTAGGTGTTGAAGAAAGAACAATATTTATCCACTACTGTAATGCGTTATTTACTTTTCGATAACTAGAAAAATGGTAAAAGAATTCGTCAAAAATGTATAATCATTTCAAAACAATTAAAAACCTTTCTGCACCATACACTACTACTTTGGTCTTGTTAAATAAATGTTAAAGTTCAAGTATCCACTTAAAAATACTTACAAATAAAACTACATTCACAATGCTTTGCAAACGAAACAGAATTTTTAATACAAAAGTTTGGAAAGAGCATAAATTAAAAATGCTGTATAGAAAATATTATTTTAGTTTTACCTTGCCGTTTGACTGGAGTTGAAATAAAAATGATTTTTAACAAGCACTCTCTAACAATAGAAAACTGAAGCGAAAGCTTTAATTCCATACGTATTTTGTATACTCTAGAGCTTTTAGCAAGTTTAGTACATTAAATAAATACGTCATTAGAATTGGATGAGCGATTTCTATAAAAATAAAAACAAATGAGAACATTGTCAAAATTTCCATTTAAAAAAAGAGAGTTCATTTTGAACAAGGATAAATCAACCAAAAAGAATGTTTAATTATAATTAGCTTCACGTTTTGCTCAAAATAAAAATAAAAGTACAGTGAGTTAATTCCCTATAATTATCTGCCGTTCAATTTTCAGATTTGTTTTGTTATGTTTAATTAAATTCATACAAATATTTAATATATCGTTGTAAGTACAAATTAAGCTTTTCCATGAACAAACCATCACATGCCTTAGTAAAATATTTATTGATTGAAATTGATAATTGAAAAATAAACCATTCTTTATCAAGTTTGAAACAGTTTAAATAGGAAAAAGAGTCTATGAGTCTATGATAATTCAATGGTTTAATTTGCTCCCTAAGGTCATAAAAGATTTCTGAGATTATCCTTTTGTTAGACTAGAGATGAATCGTTTTCTTCTTTTCTCCGTAATCTGCTTCGATTCCAAATCTCAGAAGACTTTACTGAAGAATAAAGAAGCTGCTTAGTTTAGACTTAAAAGGAGTGTGTATATGTTGCAAGACATGTTCATTTTAAGGCAATATCATATTAAACTATCTTTTTGGCTTGCTTTTGAAATGAAGAATGAACCTTTCTTTTCGTCCATCTTAAATATATTGCATTTTTGCACCTGTAAATTTAAAATAACTTCCTTTTTTAAATTTGAGTCTGAAACAAAATATTTGAAATGCAAGAAGTCTTGAAATTCTTCTGAATATCTTTTGAAGTTTTTATGCTCCTTGACTCAGAAATCTACGCTCTTCATGGTTGAAAAAAAGTTCATTCATGTCCTGCAGCATATATAATCTGTTCAGAGGCTTATTTCTGATTTTTTCTTTATCTGCCATTGACTGAGAGTGGGAGTAAGAGATACTTAAAAATCTTCAAAAAAGTGAACAATATAAATTGAGATGTTTCCTTGAATCATTATATAATCCTCAACTGTATCATTTTTACATATATTCAATGAAAAAAATGTTAAACTTTCTAATGAAAGTGTTTCTTCACACCTTTAGAAACGCATTATACTGATACGACTTTTGTACATTGTACTGATTGGCCCGTATTGTGTAATTTCACACCAAGCTTATGTAAATCTTTTTTGAACAGTTGAAAAATCTAGTGATGAAATTGGATGTCACTTGTCATTATCATTCATGACATTACGATGATGATTATGCCAGGGAAAGATGTGATACTAGTAAAAATAATAAAAGTTACAAATAAAATTTGATATCCCCTAGCTCCTTCGTGGGAAACGTCTCTATCTAAAATTCAATATTGTTGGAATATAAACCGCATTTGGAATGTATTTTGACAGGTGAAAAATCTGCATCTGACTTTCTCAAAAATAATACCAAATAAACATCCAATGAGTATTGAGTATACAGAATGTTGAACCCTATATTGCTGATGAATGGTCTATACCTTACAACTCATCAGTCGATTGCTTCACTTTCATATGTTCTCTTCTGCGTAAAATGTAACAATAGTATCATATTTCAGTTTCAAAACTAATTACTTTATTGATTATTAAATTATGTGAAATAATTCTATTATTAAATATTAAATTTCATCCAATGATTCAAAATTCTCATCAGGAACAAGATAATATCATAGGTGGTATTATTACATAATAATTATCCTATTTATCTTATTCACCTATAAACGCAAGATAACATCTAGAAAGTTGCTTACCCCCAATACTTTGATTTTGATCTTGAGTATTTGCATGAAGAGATAAGCACGTCTCAGCATCATAACTGGGTACCATGCTTCGGCCTAAAAATTCTTCAGTCTCTATCGATTTAATAAGTACAATGTTATATAATCTTGAAACTTTCCAATTTCCTGCGAGTAGGCGAAAACCAATACGCTTTTAGTTTATGTTGATGTATAAAATATACAAATCTTGACTAACTTGAGTTTAATCAAACAGATTGTAATTCATATTTATATACACAGGATCCCTTTGTACATTCACACATATATACCCATTCACCTTTCTGAGTCAATTTAAATTCAGATATTATATTAATAACTCGCATGACTGGTTAATAAAGGTAAATGAAACTTTTATAGAAAGTTGGTCTTGTGGGTTGTTTCCTCAAGCTCCAATTTCCATAAAATAGAGCACTCTATATTCAAGTCTCAAATTGAAACAGACACTCGCGTTCTTGGATCTGATTAATCAATCGAAGTGCAGATTTAAGATCCACGTTGTTCACTTGATATGAGCAAGTAAAAGTTGTATGTTAATAATAATTTATAATAATATGTTTGATTATCTCCATTCACTTGAAAATTGATTCTATGATTTGAACTAACATTAGTACCTGCTTAATTCAGAAATGGGTTTTTGTTCGGTTGTCCTTGTCAGTCTTTTCACTTACAAAATGGCCCAAATAAAACTTGAGTGAATATTTCAAAGTTATCCTAGTGAATGTACTAAGTACAGAGTTAAAATGTACCAGGTAAAATAATAGTGTAATTGAAGCTGGAAGAACAATGTTCTTTTTTGTCTCCTTCCGTCAATTCTATTCATAAAAGTGATTCACTCGTAAACTGCTAGATTCAGCTTAGCTCGAAATCTAGCCATATCTTGGTTCATAGCAAGTTTTTCTGCACTGTTGAACAAAAGATAGAATTACTAACTATCCCTGAGCAATTTTAATAAAACTTCACAATCCTAAAAAGTTTTTACAATTTATGTAAACGATATTACTAATACGTAAAGGTTGTATGGACTATTAACCCTTGTCCCTAAATATGAATATAATATCCGTAATCCAACCAACAGTTACATAAGAAACAGATTATACGCTGAAACCTGTGAGTATATCGAATTTTTATTATACTATTATGACGATAAAGATCGTTTTTAACCTTGGCTAGCAATCTCACATGGGAAAAGCCTAAAGCATTTTATTGTATTATAGTAATTTCAAAGAATGATTTTAAAATAATTTTTAGTTTTTAAGATATCGAAATTATATGAAATTGACAACCGATCGGATTAAATTTTGGTATTATTTAAGTGAAGGTAATCAACCTTTATTATTTGTCAGGCTGATATTTTTGCAATAAATGCGAATTAAAAACGATTATTCCCGAGGAGTTGGTCAGCCTTTGTAACTAAAAATAGTAACGTTTCCCTATGCAAGGAGGTATATTCCCTGGACCGCTACAGACGAATACTGACCAATCGTATGTAAAGCTATTAAATTATAGACTAAGAGAAACTTTAAATTAGTTGTGTTGTATCTTTACTTGATCTCAAGCCGAGATAATGAGTAATAAAACAGAGAATTGCTTGTATATTACACTTCAGGAGAAGAATTTGTCTCACAGTGAGAGTTTCAAGTGCTCAGCAATCCAAATTATGTGGAAAACAGGCAACCAGTTAAACAGTTGTATCAGGGAGAAAGATGCAATGCAATCTGATCCAATTTGTGACAAAACCCGTCTCAACTTTCTCCTGAACCCACAAATATCAAGTGGAAGAAAGAGAAAGTCAGATAGAAACCAGAGTCAGAGAGAGATAATTTGTATCTGAGACTTCTGCAAACAACCCCCACTGCCACAACTTTCTCCAACCGATATGCGATATTGCTTGCTTTTATTACAATTCTCCTTCAGCATTGCCACTGCCACCACTTCCTAACCGAGCACCCAGCCAAGTAATACTGTTTTTTACAATGATCGTATACAAAGATAGAGTAGGGTAATATGGGGCAGTAAGGTGAATGCTTAAATCCGAAACCGACTCTTTCCATATTTATCCTTCTCTTGTGAGTTTTTGGCCGTGGAGATCATTCTTCTCTTAAAGTATAGAAGAAAGAGATCCGTTCGTTACTGTATTTTTTGAGATTACTCGCCCATACTTATGGGGTTATTTTGCTGATTCATTTCTTTCGTATGAGCTTTTGTCCAATATTTCGAGGAGGCGTCTTAGTTCAGAGAGATCATCAGAGCAAACAACATGAATATGAGCATCAACCATTTTCATAAGTATAATTATTATGCATCAAAAATATTTATTTTTCTACTGGTTATCCCTGAGACTAAATCCTTGGGACTCTGACTGCAATGCTACAAATAGATAGGCATTTATCACCACTGGTATACATAAAGGAAAGTTAAAAGCCAAGTATTGTTCTATTTTCTAGCATATGTAATGTAAAAGGTATAAAATTAAAACCAGATCTTGATGCCAGTTTATATCTCAAGTGCTTACATGAAGCAAATTCATGCATTAAATCTCTTGAGGCTTGTTTCCCATATTCATTTAGATATATGAAATCTGAATATTAGACGAATTCATGAATTAAGCAGAAGTTACGTGCAGTAGATATTTCAGATGGTAATTTGTTCTGCGTAATGTGTGGGGAAGACAGACAAACTGTCCTTTTGTAATTGGATATGTATATTATACTAATCTTTGCAGTTATTTCTCGTGTAGTAAATTACTTGAATAGTTATTAACACTTAATTATTTCTCGGAACGAAATAGAGAATTAGAACCGTCAACAATCACTGAAGGGGTGCAATATGAGCTCGAATCAGCAAATGAGGCTTTGCTTGGCACTCAAAGTAAATGAGTTAACAAGATGGTTAACTGGCAGGTAGTTTGAGTGGGTCTAGGAGAAAGCAATGGGATATTAGGAATGGAATGTGAGGTGTACGTTATCAAAGATTAGCTATGAAGACAGGCGTCACATTCCAAGTTTTGACTGCAATAACTGTCAAAAGTCGTTGTTGTCTAGAAAAACAAATATTATTGTTTTCGGAGAACATCTTCCAATATATTTCAACGTCAACTTAATACGAGAAATGGATGTTTTCACAATAATATACCTTTCTTTATATAATTTATTTATACATGTTTAGAGCTACAACTCATGTCAATCCTCATCCTGACCCAAGAAAACATTCCTTTGGTGAGTTCCATTCAAGTCAGAGTGGAAAGGAAAAAAGTTAGACAACAAATAACATTCAATTCAATGGAAAGTATGTACATTTGACAAATTTGAGCCCATGGGATTTCTCATGTGAAACACACAAAGGTCGAAAACTTGAAGTATTAACGTGAACCAATTCTTCGGTATTGTTATAAAAGCAATTGTTAGAATCAAAAGCTTTTCAGTCTTTTCTGGAAAGTTACTTGAATAACTCATTCAATACAAGTATTTACGTAATTCGTGTCATAAAAATTAAAAAGAGTCCCCATGAATATTTTATACTCAGAGAAGTCATTCGTGTTGTAGATGGGAGTACAATGAAAGCCAGGAACCGGTAATTAATTATTCAATCAATGCATCCTGTTTTCATGAAATGATGGAGGAAACAACACATGAAGCATTTCTCATTCGTGCTCATAATGAAATTAAATTTGATAAAATTACACAGTTCAGCTGGTAAATGGAATGGTCATTCTAAATCCAAAGTATAACTCGCAACTGAAATGAAATCAAGTATTAATGACGATTAAGATTCAATATTTTTTGCCAGGCATTAAAAAGACTCAAGATTGAGGAAACTTTTAGATTCTGTAGCTGTTTTTTATTTCCACAGAACATACTTTCAACAACCTGATATTGACATTCGTAATTAATTCATATCGAATGGTAAGAACAGAAATGTAGGTAATTTTTGCATGTTTTATAGGTTCCATGAACCGCTTTAGATATAAACATTAATGCGTCGATAACAACTAAATTAAAAGAATTACGTGATTGGACTCATTAAAATTCAACAAATCAAGTCCACATATCTTAACGGAGGAAGCAATACACATGTGGAATAATAATATAGCCGTTTTTGATGAAGAATCCCACGAATATGGACGTCCGCAGGTACGGAAAATTTCGAGTGCTATTGATGATCATGATTTCCAGTAAAAAGAAATGCTTATGTCACGGACACATTCACTAAACTGAGCCAGAAGTGTGAAATGAAAATTTTTTATTCCCATTCCGTCGTGCCAGGAGGTTTAGATGTTAAGTCATAAAGTACTCTGGAAATTCCAGGGACTTTCTCCACCTGTTGGCACATCATATTCACAACTTCTACAGGGAGGTGTTTTCCTGGAACCGCTGGAGTTCCTGTCATGAAGTCGTTCGTGACAAAAGGCCTTAGCACTACTGAGCGTTGGCAAGACGGATTGCGATTCATAGGACCCCTTTCAAAATGGATGGGGATCAACACAACTGGCATCTGACTGATTTGTTTAGAATACCCAGATTCATGTAGAACCTTTAAACAACAAACAAGTTAGTTGATAACGAATTTTATTTCAGATTTTTTAAATCAATATAAGATACAACTTACCTGATGGGCTAAGGAGTCACATTGTCGCAGTGTTGTAAGAACATCCGGAGTTAGTAATGTAGGGGTGATTTCAGTTATTGGTTCCTTAGCGATGTCTCCGAAAAGATAGCATACGCGATTCACAGAGTGACAAACCTGTAACAAAAATAAGATAGGTAAGTGTTATTCCACAAGGATGCACAGCAAAGTTTGCAAAACATTAAAATCTGCATGTCAAGGTTTACTTTGGGAATTATTCTGGCTAGGAACATAAGCTCATCCCACTCAGGCTGCCCATCCGAAGATATCGCAGAAACATATGAGTACGAGCGCTTATCGCCCTGAACGCCAACACTTCTTATTGGTAATAACGTCGACCTTAGGTGCTGCCTTGATGATATATTTAAAAGTTTTTGTTTTTCCTCCGCAGAACACACATTGTCCACACGATTCAATAAAGCATGGCTCTAAAAAACAAAAAAAAATGTATTTGTACCTTACCTTAAAATTTCATTAAATCCTGCCGATCTTTGTTTCATGTGTAACTTTAGGTTATAGCTAAATATATATCTATAAATTAATATTTGTTTCACATACTTTTTGCACCATGCTGTGATACTCTACAATAAGCCTAACAAGCACTTGAGTTTCTGCAAAGTCATTTTCCATATAAGGTTCCAGTGAACAGATAACCCTAATAGCCAATCCAGGTCCAGGAAACGGATGTCGATCAACTAATTCAGGCAAAAGTCCCAAATCTCTTCCAAGCTGTCGCACCTATTTACAGGAAAAGACACAACATAACCGATATATATTTGTACAAAAGCAACTTTTGCGATTTTCAAAGTATCGTAAAAGAACGATAATATGTAATGTTTAAGTATTGTTCGGATGACTGTAGCCTCTTATACAAACTCAAGCATAAATGGTTGTTCGCCTTCCAAGATAATATAGGGAGAGCGTATCGGAAAAGAACTTACTACTAAAAAGTTTCATCCTTCTTAATCTCCCAAAAGCAACTTTTAAACTAATAAATAGTGAGAGATGTTAAAAATATAGTACCTCGTCTTTGTGAAAGTCTTTTAATGGTTCGACAACACGACCCAATTCCCGTAGTTGTCTTACAAGGCCAGAGTCATTGTGATGAGTTTTAATCGTATCAGCCTTTCCAGATACTAGGTGAGAAGCAGACTCAATAAGGTCAGGCCTCAGAGTTCCCTGCCCCAATAGGACCTCCTCAGGATTCAGATTTAATGATGATATCACACTTTCTGCAACCTGTAGTTAGTTAAAAAACATAATTTAATACTCTATTTATATTGGAGCTAGGGCAGAAAACCTTTCTTCGTTGAATTAATTACCTGCATAAAAACATCGCCTATAATTTTCCGTTTTTCTTCTGGTTCAGTGACAAAGGACAGCTGCTTAGATGGTACGAGTTTATTTGGGTTTGCAGGATCTATGGGGATGTTTGTTGTGCCCACATAGAAGACATGTGCCGATCGAACCACTATTTTAATTTAATAACAAAACATTCGTATTTAAAAATTGTAAGTACATATTAATGTAGGAAAATTTATCAAGGGAAGACTGACAGAAATGGGTAATAGTGTTCATATTTCGCATGATTATTTCGACCAATCATTTATTTAGGATTTGAAACGTCTAGTACAAGGGTTTTAAAAACTAACCTTGAATTTTGAGACCTAATCTTACTAAAGATTGTTCAACAGCTTCGCTTTCGTTCTTTCGTAAGAAACCATTGTCAACATGAACAGCAATAATCTGAAAATAAAATTACGCAAATCATTGGTTTTATGCACATCTTATAGATTATTTTTTTTGCAGACAAAAAAATAAATATGACTAACTTGATCTTCTCTGAGAGCTTTTTTCAACAAGGCAGCACAAACGGTTGAATCTACACCACCGCTGAGAAGCATCTAAAAATACCATATTATTCATTCACAGTCGGGTTTCAGAAATATTACAATATGCCGATTAGTTTAATTTATACTTACAAGAACTTTATTATTTTTAACACTGTCACGAATATAATCAATGCATTGGGCTTCTCGCGAGTGGAGGGTAAAACAGGGTGTGATACTTGCAATATCGTAAAGAAAGTTTCGTAAAATTGCTTTTCCTTCGGTTGTTAAATCGACTTCTGGATGAAACTGCACCCCATACATTTGTAAAGATTCATTCGCAATCGCTGTAATAATATCTCCTGAATTTCCAACCACCACTAAACCGTTTCCAACACGATCTATACTATCTCCGTGAGTTAGAAGCACAGTCTGACGCTTTTCCATTCCTCTGTTAAATTAGACAACCAAAGAGAGTTAGAAAACTGTTTCATCTTAGTTTAACAGAATACGTTAAATTCCCAATTTGTGGAAAGTATTTTTATACACTAACTTAAAGAGCCGGCTCCTATTTTCAAGATCAACGACGTACTGTCCATCTTCTCGGGCATCTTTTTTGATGACTGAACCGCCGAATTCCTTATTAATCATATGCATTCCATAACAGATTCCGAGAATTGGTATTCCCAATTTGAATAACCTACTGTCGTAAGAAGGGGCATCAAGGTCATAGACAGAATTGGGTCCTCCGGATAAAATTAACGCCCTAAAGTTATTATTATCAAAAAGTCAAGTGTGAGTATAAGTTAACGAATTAATATGGTACATATACAATCAAATTCAAATTTTATAAGCGAAATTGAACTAACTTGGCCCCACTTCGTTGGATTTCCTCAGCGGTAAGTGTAAGAGGTACAATTTCGGAATGAACATTAAGTTCTCTAATTTTTCTATCTATCAGCTTGGAATACTGGGATCCGATGTCAAGAATAAGGACTTGGGGTTGGGGAGTAGGTAGAACCTCCGTTTCACCGTTCCCGTCCATAACAACATCAACACCATCCTCTTCTTTCCCACAGACCATTCCTATTTTGAAGCCCGGTTCTGTAATTATATATAGCCAATAAATGTCACTTAATTTATTAATTAAACACTAAAAAAATATCCCAATAACAATTATGAGTACAACATCTAATCAAAGACTAAAGACTAAAACTACTAGTTCATGATTTTGAGATCTTGATTGTTTATTTATGGTCAATATCAACTTTTGCCTATTATCCCTAAGAATTACATTAAACGAGTCTTATATGACATACCTTTAGTAAACCACCTCTTTCACCTTTAAAAAAAATAGAAAAAAGAACTATATGGTGACCGGCTGTGGGTTGGGCACTTTCGTCTTCGTCACCACAGGCACACCAACTCAGTCAACCGCTCAGCATATGATGGTGGTTGAGAACGAAGAAAAAACACAGGGAATTGCCAACTGTCAAGACATATAATTTGTTGACATTTGTTTCTTATCCAAATTAATTGATAGTGCCAAGTGTTGAATTAAAAAAAACTAAAGATCCTCGTAACTTCCGATTCTTTCTTATACAGTTCGAAGTTTAATGAAAAAATGAAAATGAATACAAATTGCAAGTAAACAAAAGAGAAAAACTAAATCATAAATAGAAATTACAAACTCGTTGTAATTCTTCCTACTTAATCGCCATACATTTACAATCCCCTATTTACAATTTGACCGTGTCCAAAGTGTACACACAAATAAATGCCAAGTGCAAAACATCAACCAACACTTTGACAGGCTTGTTAATTATTGCTGTGACACATGTGACAGTGTAAAAAACGCAGAGCACTGAGAGAGAACAATTAAAAGTACCGTTGAATAGTTAGTAGTTATAATTTTAAATCTTAAAAGATTATTTTGGAATGAAACCGGTGACCGGAAATTCCATCAGCACTTCTTCAACGATTAAACCCGACACTGCCAAGTGCCAACACTCTCTTGACTTTCTCCCTCTGCAGGTTTAACAAACACACATCTACTTCTGACAGCAGCAACGTCTCAGAATGATGTGAAATGACATGAATGAACTCACACCGATTATTATTATTTTTATGAACTTCAAGAGACAGCAATACACACAATAAACTTCAACTAATTTTCATTTTTTAATAATTTTTCTTAAACTTTATGCCTAGTCACTTTTTAGAGTATGAAACTGTAGTTTTTTTTAAAAAAGCTTGTGAGTGAATGAACAACAAGGAATATATAATTATAATAGAGAGAGATGGTTGGGGTGTAGATAAAGGGACAATTTTTCTAAGTTTTTTGGCGGGAAATATTCCTCATAGCTTTGGTTAGGTTTT
>JAQGAA010001805.1:0-14429 GCA_034696425.1 Isotoma viridis | reverse complement strand
CCCAAGGGTATCAACTAGTGCGGGGGTGTGTTGAATTATATGAAATATCAAACAAAAAAAATAAAACTCATACAACATACTATGCCCATTCAGAAGGATTCGTTTTCCCCAAAATCACAGCCCCAGCATCTTTCAGTCTTTTAACAACTTCCGCATCCCTCTTTGGTATCAAAAACTCCATAGCTATTGCCCCAGCAGTGGTCTGAGTTGCGTCCAGCGTACCAATATTATCCTTAACCAAAATTGGAATCCCGTGAATCAAACTCCGTTTAATTCCAAGCATCATCTCCAAATCTAATTTAAAAGCAGCTCTAACAGCTTCTCTGTTAATTTGAATCACCGATTTTAAATGTGGATCCATTTTTGAAATTCTCTCAAGATAACACGAAGTCAACAACAAGGAAGTCAATTCACCATCCTTGAAATACTTTTGAACTTGAATAATACTTAGTTCCCTTATGTCAATTTGACTTGAACCACAATAAGCCAAGTCTTTATCAAGCTTTCGAAGTAAGGGTCCTGTTGATTTAGAAACATTATGAACTATCACTTGATTAGAAACACCCCGTACCCCGATTCTAGGATTTAAGGATAGACTTGAACAAAACACTTTTGGTATATTAACCCAAACTAAAATACATAACAGAAGACAGGAAACTGAAAAATAAGAATTTTGTATATGCATTATGGTGATTCTAGCTTAAAATTTAAAAATCTTCTGGAAAAGCTTTTCCTTCGACCTACACTTCTAATACAATCCACACTGACTAACTGATGATCTTTAAGTTTTCAAGAAAACTCTATTCAAATTTTTAAGAGTAGACATTCTCTACCTAAAAGTAATATATTTAGCATATTTATGTCACATACTTGAATACAGTATAAGCTTATGGTGTTTTACCCAAAAGTCATTCCCTTTTACTTTCTTATTCCAGGTCATAGTGTCTCGTGAGAATAAATTAGATTTAAAGTACATACCTTGCATGTTGAACTAATTATAACTCAGACAGTAGTGTGAGTTATTATATCATGAATGAGGGATCTACTACTACTACGTTTTTATAACTTGACATGCTAGACACATCATCATCTCGGAATGTAAAATATAATATAAATGAAAGTAAATTATCATTTTAAAAATATTTTAAACAAGCAGGATGGAACTTTCGTGCATGCTTTATTGTTTAGGCTTTAAAATTCCCAGTGAAGATTGTTATAATTGTGAGAAAGTTTTGTAATGGTCCAGCCAAGAATATCAATAAATGTTTAATGACCTCATATTCATAAAATTTTGTATATTTAGTACTTGATCTTCATACTAAAATACTAAGCATTATTATGAAGGGCAGTAAAAAGAATTGCCATAGTTTATATTCTAATATAACGATTAAGCCATACATAATCCAATTCAATGCCAAGTTAAGATCAAGATCGTTTGAGTATCCTTGGTCTTTGAAATATTTGTCTATTATTGCAGATTTTTTATGAATTTAATAAATAAATTTATTTGCTTGCACATTTGCTTGCACATTTATTTGGGATTCGTCAAAAGTTATTAAACATTCAATTTTAATCATTCTTTAAATGGCAATGTGCATCATCGTGGTATTAGTTGGAAGCAAAAATGGCAGATATTTCATAATTCCGAAAAACAGTTGTATTTTGAAAATTTTGATAAAAATTCTCTCATTGATTCAAGGTAAAGGTTTTCAACGGAAGTGTGCAAGTAATCATAGTCAAGGTGATCTATTCCATCATTAACCATAGCCCATTATGAACAAAATTGTACAAAAACAACTCTTGAAATGAAGCTACTCATGAAAAGCAAAGCATTAGAAACAGGCAATCATGAAAATGTATAGCTTAAACATCCGGTGTTCGAGGTTAATGATGAAATGATGAGAATGGTGAAAACAACTCAGAATAAAAATTTTGAATGCAGAATGCGATAAAGAAAGTATTATATATTGACTTGCAAATAAATGAGATGGATAATATAATGTTTTTTTTGCTAACAGGTTTACAACTAAGGAAACATTCTCTTTCGTTTCCGCCCAAGGATTTTTATCAGAAACAATATTACAAAAATATTATCAGATATAATTGAAATAACGCAAGTTTCAGTATCAGTTTATCTTTATTAAATTGTCAAACAATCTCAATAATGATTAAACTTTTACTAATTAAGTGTTGATTGAGTCGCAGCCAATTTTATTCAATTATATAATAGACGGAATATGATTCAAGACTCAAAAATGAATGAAAGAATCAAGTAGCTTTTGTTTGTCTAATTGCATAAAAACGAACACCCTAATAAAATATATCATGCCCATAGACAATTGTCTTATAGAGAAATCACTCAATAAAAATAAAACATTTAGACTAATCTCAGTGGTTAAGCTGGAAATATTTTTTACCTTTAGTCGGGTCGGGTTTTATGTCTTACAGTCGGATACGACCTGGTTTTGTTTTTCACTCGTGTCTTTTAATTTGTCACTTGTCATTATTACCCTCACGTTGAGCAACCTTGATTAAATTACAATGTTTCATGTCACCCTTCACTCTATATATTTCATTAGGTTATTAGGCAATGTGGACGATGATATTTCACAATGTATGTGTGTCACCCACCCCTGTGAAATATTACTTGTGATTTGTCATTGTCTTTGTAATTGACTTCTACACTAAAAACCAGCTTTAACTACACGCATAAAAGATAACTCAATTTCAACCAGTTACTACAAGTATTATAAGAGAACATGCACGCAATAGTGCTTAAACTTTGACAATAATCAAATTATGCCTTAATATAATGATGCAATTAACGAACTGCTTCTATAGAATATATATGTTAGGTCAAAGGGCAATTTCAAATGTAAAATAATTTTGCATGATAATCTTTCATATTTTATGAATAAGTTATAATATTGCCAATACAAAACTTAATTGTGAATTTAAAACTTAATCATAATTTTAAAATGCAAAAAAAAACTGGTAACTCTATTCTCGCTAATCCGATTACAAAAATACAAAATTTAGTGCCTCAAGGGACTTTGTGAAATTTAAAAATGTTAGCTAAAACTAGTGCACTAGGAGCTACTGTTACCACTTCACTTGCAATGGCTTCAGTATAAGGTTTCCAAATTCGGGTATCGGGCTTTCAATGTATTTGAATATCACAATAGCCTTAAGCCTTTCTCAAAAATCCTTTCAATCTCATGAATATCGCATCAATTCAATAAGCTAATACATATAATCCCTAAAAAATCCAATTTCATAAATTTTTCCGTGTAAAATTGCAAAAATGACATAAATCAGTATTTATTAAACGCAAAGGATTCATTCAACGATACAACACAAAACGTCTTGAATAAAAAACGACACGTAGAATTTCCATATTCTTAAATTTAATATGACGCTCAGCGACTTGATGTCACACTGTGACTTACGTAAGACAATCATCTACCCGAAACTTTTTTATAGCATCAGTGGGAGTTCAGTACAATTCAGATAGCCTTGCCTTGGATGCGGCTGCTGCTGGGTTCATGATTCTTTGTTCTGTTTACAATTTTATTATACATCAAGTCTTGGTTATTTCTGAACTTGAGATAAAAAAAACTGATTTTCCCATGATGAAAAGAAATGTTTACCATTCTGCACTAAAAAGAAGTGTAAATTTTGCCATTATCGAAGAAACCACGTATTCCTCTTAGTTATCTACAACTTACATGCACTACTTCCTACTAACCATTACGCCTAACACTCGAGATTACACCTCTCTCTCTCAAACACATTGTATGCTTTATGTATTTGATTTTATTACACCCAAAAGACATCCCACACATCCGAGAGAATATTATTATAGATCTTTGGACAATATGCTCCTAGCTGTTACTTTCTATTTACAACTAGATTCTGATTACATTTGTGTTAGATGTATCGTATCCGCTTACATCATCATCATCATGATCACATCTCACAAGAAAAGATACTATTTCAGCTATGAATTGTGATTAAGCTGTAAGCAGCTTATGATAAGATCGCTGATATGTAACATGACTTTCCCCTTAAAATCTTTCCATTCGACTTTCTCCCTTTGTTCTCTCAACATCTTTGTTGGCTTTCTCTCCGGTTTGAATTTTGAAGAAAAAACGGTATCAACTTTTTTCGCTGTGGCTTTCAGTATTTGTTGTGAGTTATTTGACATCGCAGTTCAAATTTAAATTCTGAATTAACTAGTCAAAGAGGGTTGATTGCATATAGTTTTGAAATTGTTTGGGAATTTAAGAAAAAATGAAAAATTTTAAAGTTTTTGCTCCAGCAGTTGGGATTTTTCTAGTGATTTGTTTCATTTCGGGGAGTAAAGCTTATAATGATGATAGGGGGATTGTTAAATGGAACCCTTCTTGGCTTTCGAACTACTACAGATCGTACAATCCACCAATATCATATTATGGTGGCAATTCTCGTGGATATCCCAAAAGGGTAATTATTTCTTAGTAAAAATATACTGGGTTGATTTTTATCTTGTTTCAAAACTTTGATTTTATTAGGTAAAAGCTATTTAGTTATAAAGAAGTATTTAATTTCTTGAAAATTTTAGCTCGGAGAAAGATCACCTTCGTCATTTGGAACGAACCAGATTTATAAATGGAGTCCAGTGTATTTCTCATCAGACACTGGACTATTTGGACGATCCATGGGACCAAGGTTTACTAATCGAGTTTCAGATGGAACTAATGGACTTGATATGGGAGCAGAGCGATAGAAAATAGAAAGATAAATTCAAGTATTTTAATTCTCAGAAAAGGATCAGTTAGAACTAATTAAGTATGATGGTATGAGGCAATTTGTATCTGTTCTGAGTGTGTAATTTAAATTTACCTAGATATTAAAGCATTTTTATTCAACATTAAAAATATTTATATCATTTTTTCCAATTCTTTTAAACAATTCTTTTAAAATAATCAACGGATAGAAACCCTTTGCCGAGAAAACAGTTTTAGCATCGACTTGCCAGATTTAGAGTTGGGTTCCTTCATTTTACTGAGTAGCATATTAAAATTAGTATAAATAGATTAATTGGTGTAAGAGGGTTCAGCTGAATTGTTTCCTGTTAATCTGTAGATTGTTAAGCATATAGGTTTTGGTAGACACTGAAGTCCATATTTTGTCGAAGAATTTTTTGCCCCTTTAATCTTACCAATAGTTTTAAATAGAATAGAGAAAATGCGGAAGTTGTGTTATATGAATATTCAAAGTATTATAAAAGTCTTGCCAAATATCTCAGATAATGTAACTTTATTTGTCAAGCATTTGTATATTAATTTCAACTTTAACTGCTCTATTTTGCCCCATCAATGCCAATACTATTTACTAACACAGCAATTGTATTTAAGAATAAAATTAATGTATACTAAAGATAAACTAAAATAAGAACATTATTACAGTAGTTGGTAATTAGGTATGCTCATTTTAATTACTATCGTAAACCATATCATAAAACGATTGGTTAGGTTATGTCAAAATGTCAATAGCTAACGAAACTATATTATGTTATGTATTCCAGTGTAATATTGTCTATCGGGTTTGCTTTTTGATTAATGCATTTTGCTTTACTTTCCTGTAATATGATTTGACAAAAAATGACAGAATAAAGTGTTTTTGTACGGTCGTTAATTTTAAAGTTTTTTCAGAGCTACTTGCTGTTTTAGTTTATTTAAAACCCCTGGGGAGAGGAATGCTTCAGTTTAAAAAATATTGTAGTTTATATTCTGGGGGAAGTGGGAAGAGGCTCTGATTATTTAAAGACGATAATTGGTTTTGCTTACCATGATCTAAATAGAAAGCCATTATTTTTAAGGAAACTAGCTGAGCGATTTAAATGTTTAATCATTAATCTGAAATTTAATATAGAGACTTGCTTCAAATCACCATGATTAGCAAATTATACAAAAATTACTTTCTACTCAAAGTAATATTCAATTAGCATAAAGCGAGATCAGAATTCTAGTTAAAAATTAAGTGAGGAATTTCATGCTGTAATTTTATACAAGAAATCGCAATGTCGTACTAATTCAATTAACTCAATAAATTCTCCACTCAAATATCACATTTTATCCAAGTTAGCACTCGAAGCACTAAATAAAATGTATCATATCCTTTATGCAAATATGCAAATTAAATTAAATAATTATTCCACACTGTTGTAAACTAAATTAGTGTAATTTTCCATAACATGTTTTATTACTTTAATGAAATTTTACACTTTGTGAAAATTCCAAATAGTTAACATTATTAAATATTATTACAGCTAAAGGTCAAGATTAGTAAATCGACAGCGGCTAATCAATCACAATAGTAAATTGTATATTATTGTATACCATTTAATGTAAATACTTTTCGTTCAAGCTGTGCAGGTATTGTTATTTTTTTGTAATTAATTTGCGTTTTTTTTTTGGAGTTACACATACCCTGTAGAAGAAGCCAGGTTATATAATTTTATTACTATAAGTTTTAGGTACAGACTACTATTCTTCTTATAAATATTCATTACAATTTTTTTAGTTTCACAGCAGAATGCACCATTTTAATTTTCAATATCATTTCGTTCGCATATGAAACTTAAATATTTTATTTACTCTAGCTAATAAGACAATGCATGTAGTAGCAGTAACATTTTTCTAAATTAAGTCTGAAAAAATGCTTTATCTAGAAAGAGAGAGAGGAATTTCGTCAAGCTGACACATAGAAAAGCAATGATATTGTAATACCAGTAGTAATAATAGCGCATTGCATTTTTATGTAATGCGTGACACCTACAAAAGGTTAACAAGTATTTATAGGATTGACCTTTCCAATGTTAATTAAAACATTATTATTTTGATGATTTACTCACACGGAGATTTTCATCAGAAACAGAAAAATCATTTGGAAAATGTTTTTCAAAGCGTACTTTTGACAATTTAATATTAAAGGTTTGAGTATCTTTTGCAAGCCTAGTTTTATAATCTAGTAATTTTAAATACCTAATACAAATTTTGAACGTAAGAAATTTTTAATAGAGTTGTCATTAATAGAGCTATAACCAACCATTGTAAAATTAAGCTAGTAATTTTAACCAAGTAGTTGTAGTAAGTAGGTAGTATTTATGGTTGGCTAGTAGTTAGTTATTGTTTACCTTTGAAATTTCACTTTTCAGTGTAGTAGCAGACAATATTATAGATAGGTAGAGTTATAAATGAGAAATCAAATTTTTGAGTTTCTGGAATTTTGGTTATTGTTTTAAACATTGTGAAGCCGTTCAGTGCTGGCACTTCTGGAGAGAGAAGTGGCGAATCGAGAAGTTCGAAGGAAGTCAAAGACAACCCAAATCTCATAAATTCGAAGGAGGATAAAAAGAGCAAAGATCATGTATGATAGTTGGTAGGTCACGATGGTCAAGACCAATAATGAGATCACACCCAGGAGGACTATCACACATCCATTGATCAGCCAGGCCTTGATAGGGCAATCCCAATCCTTTAAGGGATGAGAGTGAAGAGACAAAGTTAATTATATAATTAATTCATGACTTGATTATTTAAGGGAATTTTCACACTACTACCAAGGTCAATGTTTATTTATGGAGATATATTAATGAAGATAAATAGACTGGGTACATTTTTAAATTAATTAAATGAATCCTAGACACATACCTTTCTCACACCCATCAAAAGTCCCAAAGCCAAGAACAAGGATATTAAACTTCCAAGCAGAACCAGAACAACTTGTCCATGTAAATCTGTGAAATTAAAAATTTTTACCTGTTAATCTCTTACCACAACCGATTCATTTTTTGCTAAACCGTATAATTAGCAAAATAGAACCCCTGCACAGTAGGTAATGCGAAATTTCTTCATTGTGTACGTATCGTCTACCTTCAACGTTATCGTTTCCGATCCCTTCAATAATGTTCAAAAAACAAGAGTTCCAGTATCAGTAAAATAACTCTTCATACAGGGGTTCTTATTTTTTAAGCTTTGCGGTATAGAGCGACTATTTTTATAACTGTAGCATGTAGCTTTTGAGATCTTTGCATTTTTATTACTTATTTTTATGTAAATTACTTACGAGTAAACTCATTGATTCCATCTTGAGCAGGGTATTCATTGCTTTCATTAGTTGCATCTGAAACATCTCTTTGAATGAATGCAGACACCTTGTGCAAATCAGCAAGTGCTAGTGTGCTCAGTAGAAAGAAGATTAGACTCAATATCTGTTCAAAATATGAATAAATGTTATTTTTTAAGACTCTTTTTTATGTTTTCGGAAATTGACTAAGCGTAAACTTTAATTGAAATACTTCGAAATTTCAATTATTCATTGTTAAATACGGTAAACCTATAGTTATTATCAATTTCAAAGTAGTGGGTGTGTATTTGCTTAATAATTTTTTTTAAATGGTTAAAGTAAATAAACTTACAATGTCAACAATCGCAATAAGAATGACCGACCCACGAGGATGAAGTCCACAGCAATAAGTATCATACCCCATTTTATTTCAATTATTGTAATTGCACTCCTTATCCGAACCCAAGACTTTTTAAAAATTTAATCAACTAAAGTTGTGCAAACAATCACTTTTTCCCCGTGATTGCAAACCCGTACTATTGTGTATACGTCTAATCAAATATCAAGTCATACTGATAGTAAAACTGAGGAAAAAAATGACGCGTTAACACTGCATAGATCTCAAATCCCTTTTGTTTCAACTATCCTTAATGAAAACAGTTTTAAGACCTAAAAGGTACAAGATAAGAGAGACTTTTATACTCCAAGGTAGACAATGGTAATAAAAATCTAAGTAAAATTAACTAACACCCGAGGGGAGAGAACCCACTAATAATAATAATAATAATAATAACAGTCTATGCCCTAAAAAACTGTAAAATCCGAATCTGCCTCTTTCTATCGACCGAATTTCCTATCGATCCGTCTGAGTTTGCTTGCTTTCTCTGGACTTTTACTCAATTTGGCATTTCCTATGTGTAACTTGGAATAACATTGGTAAAAGTTGAACTTTTGTTGAGTGTGTAGTATCTTAAACGAGCTTTGGCTTTTTTACACATTACATACATGATCCCATGTTTCTTTGGCATTGCAGAAAATAGGATAATTTTATGTATTCTCTAGAAGAGAAATTTTACAAGTAACGGAATGTAAAGAAACATTTCATGTTTCATGTATAATAATAGGTACCCGTGACGGGTAGTAGATTGAGTTTTTGCACAAAAGCCACAGGTACGAACAGTACGAAGGAATGAGTTATGCTATTGCACATATATTATTCTATTTTACATGGTAAACTCTATAAAGAGCTAGAGTCTTCTCAATGTTGAATTTGGTATGAAATGAAATAAGAGTAATCTAGTAAAGAGATGTGAAATGGGTCGTAAAATAAAATGGCAGGTTACAAATTGAAATGCATTTCATCATTTAACTATTCCTTTTAGACTTTAGTAGTATTGATTTTGTACCTTATGGTCTTTATGGGTTGTAAAAGGTTATTTTTTATATTCTTTAGAATCATTACATCTTTTATTGCAACTTCCAGCAGCACACCAGATTCATGGTACTTTGTACCGCATACAAATATTATATAAGCCCAGTTTAGCTTTAGATATTAATTTTTACAAAATGAACAAAATTAGTCGACAGGACATTTTTTTTAGCAATTATCATTCCTTTTTCGCAAATTGCAAGAAGGATGAGCTGGCTTTTTTGCACAAGCAAGAACAGGTCCATTAGTGTACCTTTGACCATTAACAATCCACTCTTTTCTTTGAGGGGGGCATTGGACAAAACAAGGGGCTTTGGGTGGAGGGTTAGAGCATGGCGTCCTTTTGCAAGCGGCACAACAACCGCAAGGGTCGCAGATAGACTTGACTGGAGGAGAGCATGGTACTCCAATTGATAGACCTGGTTGAGTAGTTTGATCTGTTTGACCTGGAATGGAGATTTCAAAATCTTGGAGTTTTTGATTGGATTCGCTTCCTTCTGCTTGAGGCATCATTTGAGTTGGTACATAAACCTTTAAGGCTTGTTGAGGGCAGGGTGGCATTGTCTCGGGACATTGAGGATCTCCAATGCAGACTTGAAACTTTACTGGCTGCTCGTTCTTTTTGAAGACACCGGAGCAGTGGGAACAATGATCTCGACCACAACTTGTTTGTGTTGCTGGAGGTGGACCTGAGTTTTTTAATTAAGAATGTTTTAAAAGTTTACTTCTTTAGTACATAATTCAAAGAAGGGGGAATTGCTTTACAAACCATTTCCAAAGACTGCCTGAGATGTTGCAGAATATCCTACATTTTGTTGAGCCAGGCCACACCCAAGAAGGTTTTTATAGTCCAATTGAATGTACCGGATGTTGGGATTTTTACCATTAGGATCCCCCATGAAGCCTTCAGGTGCACAACCACAGGGTCCACAGTAATTTTGACGATTGTACTTGTAATCAGGTTCCCCGTAAACCTGCAATATTTTTTAGATCGTTCTGTTGAATTTAGAGATAATTTTCCTAATTGATAATTTTTTCGTGTTGCATGATGTGTTGCACAAGGCCATAATAACACCTGCAAATTATTAAGTCTTTTTAAGCTCCTTAGCGACGACACGAACTTCAGGTCAAAGTTTGACCACGAGTAAAAAACTACATTATGCGTGAGTAACATAAATACTGTGCTCAAAAGTAAAATTTAAAAAAAACTATCTGTCGGAACCGACTGAAGTTGTACCGTACCAATTTTTTATGTGATTTGACCTATATTAATGAAGAATGAATTACTACTGCAAAAAAAGTGTCAATGATTTATGAGGTTAAATGTATATGTATTATTCGTATAAACATCAACTAATTAAGCCATACGCATCATGTCATCTAAAAAATATTTCTTGGACCTTTCTTTCATTCGGTCCAATATATCCAGATCCATATCTCCATACTTCAGAGGGCCCCTTTCCAACGGAGCTCGATCCAGATGGAAAATACTTGACAGGAGTTACTCCATAAGGGTAGCTTGTACTCACAACCCCATTTCCACTTACCCCTGGTGGAACGGCTGATTGCATTTTCTGAAAACCATTATAAAACCCTCCACAGCTTCCGGAACTTCCGGTTAAGACTCCTTGTTTTTGGTCCATGTAATAATCCTAATAATTCCCTTGTCACAGCTACTTATATGAGATTATATGCATTTGTTGAACCTGCTTATCAAAAGCACTTCCGACTTTCAAAAGCAGTAAAACAGCTCCAACGGTCATGACAACCATAAAGATACTTACCAAAGCCAAAAGGGTTCATTTTTGTCACTTTGAATTACAAAATGAGTCATCTTTACATTAAATTGCAGTGCATTCATAATTTTCATAATTGAAACATGCAATATAAATGTCGTCCTATGTAGCAATAAAACGTAAAACGTGCAAATTTTTTACGCACTGATGAATTTGGCATAAAACAATGTACAATGAAAACTCTCCAATGCAATACATAATTAAAACAAGCAGAACAAAAGCCTTAGTGTAGGATTTGTGCTTCTGTCTGTTGTGTTTTTCACCCCCTTTTATTCACTATTCATCTAGATAATAAAAGTATCGCTCTAATTGAAATTGACAATTCAGGAAAAAAGTAATAAAGAAACCACTTCGAATGCGTTAAATTTTCTTGGCAAAAGGAAAAAAATAAATTGAGAGGAAGTAGGCGGAAGGGATGTTGATTGTCATAGTACACCTTTACCAAAGCTGTATTTACTTTTGAAATAAATCTAAATTTGCTCAAATCCTAGATGTCAAACCTAAATGCAGCTTATTGCACCTTACATTAATTAATCCAGAGGTTATTGAGTACGGCAAACATACCTACGGTACAAATTAAAGTTCAATAATTGAAAAGAATTACCATAATATTGTAAAACCACGGGTCGGGTGGGGTTTCCGGCTGCGTGTAGATTGGTAGGTGTGGTTTATTGTAGAGAGTTGAAGGAAAAATAAAACTGGAAACTTTGAGAATTTTAATGAATAATTAAGTTGATTTATTTAAAAGACAAAAACGAGAAAATACTCTAACGAGAAGAGATTATTACAATTTGGTAAAGAGAAGACGACTGAAGTTCGAAATGCCTTCAACAGGCATTTATCGACTTCGGTAGTGGTCAGAGGTTAAGTTGAAACAAACATCTACTTCGTCTCATCTTATCCTCTTGACATTTATAATTAAAAAGTACAATGAATGCAAGCATTGATTTCTGTATAGAAATCAATGCAGTTATTATGCATTTTTATGAAAGATGACACGATGACATCATGTGAGTTTGCAAATTATTGCAAACCCATACATTCGACTTTGCAGAGTTTAGGTTAAAAAGGTCCCCAACTGTCACATAAATTACTTGAATGAATGATCCCATTCATTCAAGTAAGTCTTGTCGGTAAATGACAAGAGGTACTACAAGAAATAATAATACTTTAATAAAAATGGCTAGTACTTATAGTACTTTGGGTCGATAACAAATAGCGTGTCATTTTGCTATTTGACAATATAAATACTAAATTCTAAATGCTTAAGATTCGTAAAGTTTTAAATTTTTTGTAATTAAGAATTTATACTAACGGCAAAAGTCTCCTTCGTCCGATCTGTCTGGACAATCGATTTTTGCATCACAAATTTGAGATGCATTGATACAATAGGTTCCTGATTTGCATAAAACCTTTCCAAGTTCTTGTGGGCATTCCATTGTAGGGATGAGGATTGCAAGTTTTCATAAATTTGTAAAATAGAAATAAAATATTTTAAAGGATTTTTGATCATCATTAACATTTACTTTAAGATATCATAATAATTCTATTTTATTATTACACTGCGAATAACAACCGATCTCATCAGAACCATCATCACATTCTTAAACCATATTGCATCTCAATCTCAAATCCAAGCATTTCCCATTTTTGCATTTAAATAATCCCTTACACTCCGATATCTTACAGTGTATCACGTTTAGAAAACCGTTAGAAGACAATTTAATTAGGATACATACACATTACACACATACACACATTAGGTTTCAAATAAATTATTAATTGCAAAAGAGTTACGGTTGCACATCCAGGTGGCTCATCGGATTGGTCATCTTTGCAATCATTTTTATCTTTATCACAGTAGTACGCAGTTTCAATGCATTCATTCATTCGACAGTCAGATATCCCATTGCATCTTTGAATGAAGCTTATGCACTTTCCATTCGCACATTCAAACCAATTATCTGTATGCTGTGAACAGTTGCCTAAAAGGATTCAAAAATCAGTGTTGAAATCTATGGAGTATGGACACGATTATAATAGAGACATTTAAAAGTTCAGTAAATGCAATTCTTATAAACTCCCAAAATATACAAAAATACTTTCCATAAAAATCTTCAAAATTTTTGATTCTTTAATTTCAAAGGTTATTTGCTTTTATTTTTAAAATCTTACCTGTGCCGGACACTACTGATACATTTCCGAGTAGTACAGCTATTATTAAGAACAATGCTAAATTAGTACTAAAAACTCGAAGAGTATTTCTTGACATTCTGAATTACTGAATTTAATATTTAACTTTTTCTCAAATTTAATTATACGATGAATTACTGACTATGTACTGACGTAATTGAATTTTGTAAACGAGCTTAGAAGCTTGGATGCACACTTTTTGCAGGAGCAAGTTCCTCAAGAAGAATAAAATATCTTTCAGTTTGGAAACGATTTTATTCAGTAGTAAAGCTGCTTTATGCGAATGGTCTGGGTGTCCGTCTGTCTGTCTGTCCGTCTTTCCGTATATAAATAATACTAATAATAATAAGGAGGTTTTATTCTCAGATTTAAGCTTTTGAATCGTCAATGGAATAACAAAGGATAAATCATGCCAATATTAATAGTAATTTTTAGAAGTAACGTAAGAGTGTAAGTAAATTGATAAATTAATTAGTTAAACAATCAATAAAAGTGCTTCATAATAGTAAAGTTAAGGTAGGGACCATGGTAGCAAAAGTTGAATTAGGATTTAGGGGCAAAGATATTGCAAGTTTGTCGCAATATCTTCTTCCACATGATTCCTCAATTCATAATTAACTAGGTTGACAATTTTGGGAATGGGTGAACTTTCGCATCCTTTTACATTTGATTAGGACAAGAAGGTTGGATTGTCTAAGCGTATACCTACTTTGTAAATTAAATTTTGGTAGCATGTCTTTAATTTTATGGCTCTTAAGGAGTCCAACACTAAAACGAATAAGCGCCTTTTCACGCCGTTTGGTTCGAGATTAAGTTCGTTAAAGGGCCAAATCCGACAGGTCCTTCAAGGGGTACTTTTAAGGGTCCCTCAATGATACATGTCAACTAATAGCAAATGG